>CM047816.1:33334559-33542591 GCA_026214975.1 Gentiana macrophylla | reverse complement strand
TTCCATATTTTGCAAGGTAGTCATCGGCAACATGGTGGTCTCAGATCATATAATAAACTCGCATAGCAAGGGAACTCGGATAAGAATGCTTTTCCCCGCCTTGGTTAGAGTTTTAGCCTTCCATGATGCCAATTTTCGCTTCATCTTGTCTTCGAGGTAGGTGTAATGGAAATCGCTTTCTCCCTTGGATTAGAGGTATATATTCCAAGGTATTTACCCAAATCATTCAGATGTGCCATATGTAGACTTTGAGCAATATTAGCAATGGTTGCATTACCCATGTTATCCGACGATAGAATCTGATTTCTCCACGCTTATCTTTTGTCCCGAGCATCTACAATAATCATCTAAAACGCCCTCGATTACTCCTGCCTTTGTTCCGCTGCTTCGTAAATAAAAGTAGGTCGTCAAGTGTGATATAGGGGTCCGCTCCTCAAAATCTTCACTGTTTCCAATGACCTCCCCAACCGCTTCATTTATTTTAAAGCTCAAAACTTTCATACATAGTGCGAATAGGCGGGCGGAGTCGATTATAGTTTAGTAGGCGGAATTCTAAAAATTAATTGTCGTGGAAAAAGTGTTTAATTATTTTTCCGTAGATATATATAAGAAATTTATTGTAGGTTTATACAGATGCTGAAAGTTTTTTTAGTAATATACAAATGTGAAAGTTGTTGTGGGTTTATATTATAAAAGACATTGACTATATTGTTTTTCATATTAATAATTGACGATAAAAAACAATCTAAAGATTAACAAAGTAAATAAGTTTACAAATTTTCTGATTGTCATATCAATTATCTTTTTAAAATGTTCGTAAATCTTGAGAAAAATAAGTGTTGAAACTTTGAGTAAAAAATTTAAAAATCAAGTTTAATATAGTAAACTTGGGAAAATGAGTGTTGAAATTTTGAGTAAAAAGTGAAGAATTTGGAATTTAATATAAGAAACTTTGAAGAAATAAAAATAAAAATGCTTCCTAAAAATAGGGAGGAAGGAGGATTTGAAACCCACAACCTTCCGCCTTCACTATCAACATTGGACCACTACACCGATCACGCAGATTGTGCTTTGTAAGGAACATATAATATATATTACATCAATTGCAACATATTACCGAGTAGGAAGGCTATTTTAGTAATTTCTCGGAAAATTTAATGCGCACGACGCCTTCCTCGCTCTCTATAAGTCCGCCCCTGCGAATAGGTATGGAGCAATGTGGCCCCCTTGGCGTAGGCCACAGCTTGGCCGGAACGATTTCAATTTTTTTTCCATTCCAAATCAATGACAATCTAGCCGTGGTGATGCAATGCATTAAAAGATGTTTTCTCCATCCCTGCCTTCGCCTTTTGCCGCAAGCAGATGGAGGTATCTATGGAGGGAAATAATTTATGGCATATGGACGTGGAGAAACAAGATTATGCATGGAACTGTGAACGAGAGGCCACCGGCATTTGTCTTCCTGTCTAATGCTGCAGAAAAAAGCAAGAAACCTTAGGCTTGCATGGCAAATAGAGTAGATATTTTTAATGCAAATTTCTGTTTCACTTTATTTTTGGATCTGAACATTATGTGTATCATTTTACTGGGCCCTCTCGAATGAAAAAAAAAAAACATCTATATATAACATTTCTAACCTATTAAAATTAATTTTAAATTAAGTGATAAAGACAATAACTTAATATTTTTAAGAATACTGATTATATATATTTTATAGGAGAAAGACAATCGCATAATTTTTATAATGGTATGACAAACAAATGAATCCCTTAAAATCAAATGAATCTCCTCAATGAATCCCGAAATCGGTGAATTTTTGACAATAATCCCGAAAATCATTGAATTTCGATAATGAATTTTGAAAATTAGTAATTTCGATGCTGAAATAATTTCGCAAGAATGAATTTCGAACACAAGTGAATTTCTTGATGAATAAATAGTTTTGTCATTTATACAAAAGCTTTCAAAAGATCGTCATTCTACTCAATTGATGAAATATTTCATTATTCTCTCACTCCTCCTAAAATGAAATTAGTGTCTCCTGTCCAAAATAAATAAATAATAATAATTGAATTTAGCTGCTACATTCTTTCTGGCAAAACACAATTTATTTAAACGACTCAGACGGCACTGTGAAATTTATTATCGACCTCCTTCTTTTTTCATTTACTTCACTACGAGCCACAAATTGCTTTTTCGGCATCACAGACGCAAGGTCAAGATAACCGACGCTTTGTTTCGCTTAATAACATCACGGCCTAACGTTTTCCACCAATGATACGCTTTAAAACTATAATATCAAATACATCATTGCTTGTTGATTAAAACCAACGCGTCACGCCAGCCGACGTCCGTCCCGAAACAAGTGTCAGAATACAAACGTTATACTGCACAAAAATAATAAAAATATTATAATGGTGTCAACATTAATTTTAAGAGTTCCTGAAGTAAGCGTGTCAATTGAATTAAAAACATGATGTCAATAGCAATTCAAAACAGTTGACAACTCAAACAAACAACAACCCCACCGGCCACCACATACCCCCAACCTTCCCCGCAGACCACGCTCCAATCCACCCTCTCCGACGACAAAGCTCTCCTGTAAACCCTACCCACCCTCCTCCTCCCTGTAGAATCCATCTTCAATCATGGCCGTTTCGCCTTCCCATTTCTCCATACTCATCCTCCTCCTCCTCTTCCTAACCATAACCCCTACTACAATTTCACTTCCCACCTCCGCCTCTGATGTCCTTACCTCCCATGGCCTCCCTGTCGGGATCTTTCCTAAAGATATTTCCGACTTTTCCCTTGATCCCGCCTCCGGCCGATTCGAGCTCCACCTGACTCAATCTCCATGTGATGCGAAATTCGAAACACACGTCCGTTACGATTGGAATGTGTCCGGCACCATTACTTTTGGCCAAATTGCGGGGCTTTCCGGCGTTGCTGCTCAAGAACTTTTCCTTTGGTTTCCGGTTAAGGGAATTCACGTTGATGTTCCTAGCTCTGGTTTGATATATTTTGATGTAGGTGTCGTTTCCAAACAGTTTTCTTTGTCGTTTTTTGAGACACCTCGTGATTGCACGATCCCAGAAGGTGATGATAAACTCACCTCTCCTGTTGATCTGGATAAACTCTCCTCTCCGGTTGATCTAGGCTCCCGAATCGTTGAGGTTGGTTCCTTGTAGTGTAATTGGTTAATAATTGTTATTTATTTCCATGTTTTTGGGTTACATTTGATTTGGATGTCAGTTTATTTTTATTTATTTATATTATTTGATTATCTTCATCAAACCTTGTTTGTTTTGGTAGTCCTAGTATTAGTCCACTATAGTCAGGAAGCCTAAATGTCATCCTTTTTGTTTGAACAAAGGTTGTGCCACAACTTCAGCTAGAATATAACTTATATAAGTGGGCTACAACTGGGATATTTGTCCCCTTTCTTTTTTCGTATTTCCATTTTCGTCACGTCTCCTTTTGTTGCTGAAATTGCAAGTCCGAAATACGATGTGGTTTCATCCTTCGGGTTTCATAATTAACTGATAAAGTGAGTTACTAGCAACGCATTTACTAGACTTACCCAATATGCGGTCAGACTGCTCAAATTTGGGAATGGTCTTTAATTTACATCCTTCAAGACACTACGAAGTTATGCTAGTGCAGTAATTTTCAGGCTTGAAGATTTGGAATCGTGCACATTTGCTTGTCGAAAACTTATTTCTCTGAAACTTCTTCTTCTTCGTTTGGTGAAGGTTTCTTGAAAGGAAAATATCAGACGGTTTTTTGTTTTGTTTTGCCAATGAGTGATGCAAGAGTACAGGCGCTTACGTTATCATTTGCGCCATTCTAAGAGTTGAACTATATCTTGTCTTGGGAATTTTGGCCATTCGGCACTACTAGGGCATCTACATATACATGCTGCCTAAAAACATTGGAGGCTGTATTTTCTTATATTCCTTTTCAGAACATTAGTCTTTGAGACCTTGTTGGGTAAAATTAATCCTTAGACATGCGGTCCCCTCACTATTTACGTGTCATGCGATCTTTGGATCTTGAATAAGTCCCTTTCCCTGTCCAACATGTGTTGTTTAGATTTTGTGGGTGGGTTTCTGTTCATGATGCTTTCCTACGAGTAATGAAGCTTGTCTAACTATTTCATGTGGAATAGCTGTATGTTGTTTCCTCATTCGTATTTTTAGTAATTATGCTAAAATGGTTACTATTCTGTTGTAGATTAACAGTGAAACATACAAGGGTCACGCTGGGAGGGCTGTTTCATAGTTCCAGGATTGAGAAACGAAGTAACTGACAAATGAAATTACTATATGTGTCAATGGATGTAAGAATTTTGCTTTTTGCTTTTTGCCTTTCTAAACAAGGGTAAGAAGCTTAGTGTTGCCATAACTTGGGTGATTGTGCAACTACTCACATGTTTTTTCTGTCAAGTCTTTTTTTAATGTGTAGAGCAAGGTTTGTGGCATATGATAAGAAGGAAAAGGGAAAGAAAAAAAAGAGTGATGGTTGAAGATGTAGAAATAGGGTTTTGGATTTGTGTGGTGGCTTGAGTTGTTGTGTATTTGTCCAGTCTTTTGTGTATCACATGGAATATACCATATGTAGAGTCTCTGTTGTATTGAGTTTTGTTGTAAATGGAAAAAGTTCATAAAAACTTGATTTTGATTCTGGAGGGAAAAGCAGTTTCTTTCTTCTTAATCTTTGTAAATGATGGTTTTGTTTTCTCAGCTCTTTTAATATGTTTCCTTTTTTGCTAATTTTGTTCCATGGACTATGGATTGCATACAATTTATTTCCTCTTTTGGTTTGTTGGTTGGGGGGGTGATTCGGGAGACGTTGAACAACGCCTATGACTCAATCGGGGTTTTCAATGGGGTCTTTAGATGCATCACAATAAACCTACGGGGAATTTTGTGAATTTTGATTTTCAGCATGATGCATCAGAGGTGTGATGACACTTAAATTTGCTGTGGTGCATTTGAAGGGTCTCGTTTACTCCCGCTGCTGTACTGCTTCAGCTTCCAGTTTCCTAAAATTTCACAACCCTCGGGATCCAAGTTATAGCCAATAATGCCAAAGATCTTTTTTACTGCCTGGAAAATTTGAGCATTATTGGATGGATATGTGAGATTTAGAATCCCAGCTCCTGAATCTTCTAAAAGAACCTCGATACGACACTTTCTCATCGATAAATTTCCTGTACGAGTTTAATCTGGTCCAGACAAGTTGAGCATTCCGTTAAGGTTCCCTCATAGTTGAAATGTGCAAAAACCCATATGGAGCGACAACCTTGAGACCTATTTGGTGCTCAGGTTGTGATTATTCTGGATGTGGGGTGAGACCCACGATATGTTATGCCGAGAGGGCATTGCTAGGCCTTAAATGCAACATCACGTGTAGTGCGTTACATTATGTCTAGTATATGATCTATGCCACCCTGTATGAAGATGAAGCTGGGATCAAAGATGATGCCAAAAAGTGTTGATATATGTGAAAGAAATTGTACACACAACATCCGGTGTCATGCTCAGCCTGTGGTTTGTCATCTTAAAATAGTCGTCAAAGGCCGTTTCAATAAATTCGTCGGTCCCCTGACGTGACCTCTCGACAGATCTCCAAAACTCAATTTTCCATATAATGTCTAAGACACAGAAAACTATTTTATTACTTAAAAACAGACGCGTTTCATCTCAACCAACATAATTTACTGCATGCTCGAAAAAAAATGTCGATCTTTAATTATTCATTCTCTCATACAAACAAACAGATATACCAGAAACCGAAGTAAAAACAATGATTGATGTATATTAGCCACAAGTCTTGCACATACAAGCACATTACTAATAGCAACTGAACCAACCCTAATCTCTGTCTTTAAACTCTTCTCTTGCCGTCGGAGGACGACTAAGGTGCAATGAGAAACAGAGGCTGTACAGAAAAAGATAAAGATAAACAAGACCATCAATCAAACAATTTTAAAATAAATAAATTAAAAAAAAATGTTAGAACACTGGTTCAGTGTACTGAACTCCACATCCAATGGAGCATGTGTTGTGTATTTTTATTTTTTTGATATTATTATTATGTAAATGTGCAAACCATTGAATTTTCGATGCATATACCACCATTGAAAAGGAAAATACAGTACAGAAATTTAAAGAACTCACAGTGTCTACACTGACAGGTTTCCCATCTTCTGCTATGACCTCCACCACTGTGCCTGATTGATCAGCCTACAGAGAGAGCCGAAGCGGACACTTTATATAGGTACGACTAATGAAGTTATTGCAGTTACATTGAGTTACAATGATAAAAATATAGCCCTTAAAAGAAGAATTTACTATCAACAAACGAACACGTTTTACCAAAGTGGTGGGTGAGATAGAAACGGTCTAGTCACACTTGTTCTGCTTTTATTCATTATTGATTGCCAAGAAAAGTATGCATACAACAGTAATGGATGATAAGGTAAACACCTTTTTATACTCGTATTCTTGGTAGAGATACTGAAGAAAAGTATGCATGCATATAAGTTTTACATGATCTTTAAAACAAGGGCATTGTTATTGGCACCACATCGAATCTACTTTCAGGGCACCATAGTGACATTCGATTTCTCCAGAATCGAATTTTTCCCAAAGTGTGGTGCTCCGGTAGATTCATCGTGGTGCTAATTACAGTGCCCTTAAAAGAAGCACAAGCAACATACCATGACATCACACCTACTCGACACTACTCTGTTAATGGAGTTTTAAAAAGTCGAGTATGCCGAATCAGTTTTATGAAAGTCGAACATAGACCATATAATCGACTTTTAACAAGTTGATTCTGACAAGCGACTTTTCCACGCGATATCGTGGTAGGTGTAATGCATTTAAAGACCCCTGACTTTCACTAGCAAATATATCAAGCTCAGAAATAAAAAGAATGAATCCCGGCAACATCAACGCAAGTATTTCTTGCATGCAACAGACCTAGTTACGGGAAATAAAACTGTCTGACAGTGACAGCCTTACAACTTGCATCTGATTTCAGAGAATTCGGTTCATTTCAAATACAAAACCAGGATAAAGCACGAGCAAGCTAAACCCTGCCAAAGGCCAACTGATTCTGGCATTGTTCTACCTAGTTATTTAGTCATCACGGACTAGAAATGAACACACAAGCTTGACTGAAGAAAGCAAAAAATCACTTACTTCAATTTCATTCATCAACTTCATTGCTTCAATAATGCAAAGAACCTGCCCCTTCTTCACTTTGTCTCCAACCTGGATAAAAGCAACCATGACTCAGAGAAGTAGATACCGAAATAAATAAACAGCGGCAAGACGCTCTACATTCACAGATAAGAGGTCAAGACTCTTGGCCTCAAGACTATCTTACCTTTACAAATGGCGGTTCACCAGGGGCAGGGGATCGATAAAATGTCCCTGCCATCGGGCACTTAAGCGGTGGATGAGATGAGGTCGATGGTTTCGCAGCAGAGGTGCTGATTTCACAGTTGGAGAAGACGATACTGGTGCAGGTAAGGGGGCAAGAGAAGGTACACTAGGAGCAGGACTTGACATCATAGGTGGTGCTAGATAGGATGGTACCATCATACTGGGAGCAGGTGAGGGAGGTGGAGGCAATGCCTCTTTCTTACGAATTAATAATTCACAGTGAAGTTGCTTCAATTTCAATTCCACAATTTCTTTAGAATCAACTAGTCTGCAGGAAATAGAGAAATAGATGATTACTATAATGCACGGGTGTGGGAAAACGAATGAAAAGACTCAGAAATGGGCATACTTTACAAGGCTTGCAACTTGACTCATAAATTCTGATACTGATTCTTCAGGGTACGATACTGGTGGTGCAGGATCACTCGATGTCTTAACATCTTTGGAATCTGCAGGTGGAGCTTCTGATTTGACACCAGAAGCTGATGCATTTGAGGATCCATCGACAGCAACCTTGAAAGAAACAGAGGACTCTAAAAGCCTTTTCGATGTGCAACAAAGATTTGAAAATACTTCAGTGATCGTAAATATGAAAAAGACCTTACCTCGTTCAACTGGGCTCTGGCTAATGCTGGACGGTTACAAATGGACCGGAGACCCTATTACAATAAAACAATTTGGATAAGAATCATATACAATAACATTGAAAAAAAAAACATGGACAAGACGCCGGTACAATAACTACGGATCTCAAAGACAAGATTACCCTTATGACAAAAAGATTAAAAGTTCATTATGGAGCTCAGGGATTTGAAGGGACGGGCAAAACTAGACAAAGGCAATAATACAGTATTCAGTAAGAGTTTAGCATCTAAAGCTTAAACATCAATCAAAAACCGCTGTTTTAATGATCATAGTACAAATTCAAACTTATGATGCCATGGTATTCATGGGCTAAGCGTCTTCTATACCATTCTCCATTTCATAAAACAGGATATTGCCCCATGTCCATGTATTTCACCAATTTATTACACATGGCTAATTCAAACTGATAACGAATGGTGTAGAAGAAGTATTCGAGATCTTTAGCCACATTGATGACCAGTGGACAGATCCAAGTACCCCGCAATAACAAATGCACTTCACTTCAATTGTTCATCTTCTACAACTCCCTAGAAATCAACTAAATATAAATAATTTTTCCTAGTTATATTCTGTAATTTCCTTCATTTTCTTCCCATTGAACCTCCCCTTCCCCAGGAACCCTTTTCCACCCCGTTTTCTACCCGCTCTTGGCGTACAGCTCGTTTTGCGGACACACCATGTGCACTCATCCTACGGTTCAAAATGCTCACTTTATCCATCAGGTTGCCTTTCAAGTTTCGAGTAAAATAACAAATTCATATTTCACTCAATTTTAACAAAAAATCGTAATGCATACATATATATCATTTTGGAAACATGTAAAGCGCATACGAAATTGCATGACAAACACTTTGAAAATTGATGAACAGACAGACAGATCTCTCCTAAACATTATAACACGCTGAAACTATGCAACAGTTACACATATCCAACATGTAATAACACACACACACATGCAGGACGGAAAAGATAAGCTACCTTGGATGAAAACCGGAGCTTAGGCTTGGAATTGATGCGGAAGGAAACCTTGGAGGAGGAATTGGAGAAATGGCGGTTGTAAAGCGGCAGATAAGCGGAGGATTTGGAGGCATTGTTTGATGCAGCAGCTGAAGCTGAAGCCGTAATTCCAAGCGAGCTAGCCATTTTCCCTGACTCCACAGACAAGAAATCAAATGGAAAATCAGACAATTCTGTAGAAAATTCAAAACAATCTTAGCTTTTAGATCGATCCTTGTTTCTTCTGGTGTGATTGTTTGCGTTTTGAATAAATAGAGGGAGACAAAGTGAGGCTGGCATTGGGGGATCCGCCTAGTTGTTGGAGAGGCCAAGAAAGCAAGAAGTGAGTCGATGAAACCTATGATTTGCAAAAGGAAATCGCTGCTTTGGTCCTCTGTCTTTGTATGTGTGAATTTAGTCCTCTTTGGATTGAGGGACCTAGGTGGACCAAAAACATTTTATTGTCCGGCGCGCAGTAGCTTAACACTGCGCCATAACCTCGACTCTAATCGCGCCGGTTGTGATGCATGTGTGTTCTTTCGCTTCGTAAAAAAATATTTGCACCGTCGATGTATTATATTACTTGTACACCAGAGTAGAATCTACTTTACGAAAATCGATTCTGAAGTCAAAACCGACTTCTCGTAAGTACATTCAGAGCATCAATCTTGAAATTGTCGGTTTTTAACTCCAGAACCAACTTTTCAAAGATCGATTCTTTGGAATCGATATGATGCCCCTGTAAGTGGATGCACGTACGAATAATAGCCTTTAAATCTACCGTGGCATCTCATTGTATATGTCCATGTTTTTTTTTGGGATGTCCCAAAATATATGTTCATTTTGTGCATTAATTAGCAAATTTCTTTAAATGTCCTTCTAATTTTACAATATTTACGATAAAAATTGTGTAGCATTAAATATTCTAACAACTACTTTTTTTAGCAATGTTCTGACAACTACTTAAATGACATAAATGTAAAAGTATTTGATAATTTAATGAAATTCAAAATATTAACTATATTTTTTTTAATCTTTGTAAAAAGTTAAACAGAACACATAAAATAAGACGGATGGGTACTTATTAAAAAAAAAAATAGACTTGTTAATGAGCATCACAAGTTTTATATTGAGGGCTTTATCATTCATTCATTCTACCATAACACCACAATTAGAAAAGCACGTTATAAAAAATAAACACTTTTTACAAATTGTTTTTTATATCATCAAATTTTAATAATTAAACACCTTAAACCTTAAAAACCATTACACCCACCAAGCACACATCCCTCAACCCCCTCCCCCTTCTTCAACACCCTCCCCCTTCACGACCCAAACCATTTCGAATGGTTAATTTTCTCTCTTTTCTTTGTTTTTATTCATCTATTCTTCTTCATTTTCTGAAAATATCATGATTTAGGCTGCCTAGCTTCAATCGAATTTACGAAAACCGATTGTCTTACAATCGAATATTAGATGGTCGGGTGTAGGAAAATCGGCTTTATAAGGTTGATTCAAATATAGTATAATCGGCTTTCCTAAAGTCGATTATACTATACCTTGAATGTCGAATGTATTTGAGCAATGTATGTTACGGTATATGAAGCTGAAAGAAGTCGAATGAGTGCAAGTCAACCGAAAATCGAAGACTCGCACTCTGCCGAGTTAGTCGTTGAACCAATAGGCAGAAAACGGTTATTCAGTTATAATTAGTTAGTTTTTATTGTAACCGTTTGTAACTTACTCACAACTGTTTCATGAGGTGTATGAAGTTATAAATACCCCATGAACAACAATATTGTAACTTAACTTGTTGATTTTAGTTCAATAATAATTCTTCTGCGTTTTCTTTACATTTTGTTTGTGTTTTTACAAACTTCAACATGGTATCAGAGCAGAATTTAAGAATTCCTGGATGTTTTTTTACGCTTTCTCCGGGTTTTTTGAAGACTTTTGTGAGTGTTCTTCATCTTTCTCGAGTTTTTCACGCTTGAGAGTAAATTACGGTTATCCTTCATCTTCTCGATCGATTTTTTTGTTCTTCCCGTTATTATCAAACAAAAAATCGAGTTCTTGATGACCATGGCAATAAGAAACAAGAATTGAGCCCCTCCAGTCAATTCTACGTACATCCTCTAATGAGAATCCATCTTTGGTTCTTGTTCAGCCATTGATGAATGGCAACGATTATAATCCATGGAAGATGTCCATGGAGATGGTGTTGATCACCAAGAACAAAATTGGCTTCGTAGACGGCACAATCAACAGGCCAGAAGCAGAATCAGTCGACTTCCATGCATGAAGACAGTGTGATACAATTGTGAGATCTTGGATTTTAAATTCCGTTGAGAACACTATTGCATAGAGTTTGATGTCTTCAAGAGTGCACATGCAGACTGGAAAAATCTTGCTGCTATATTTTCCAATGTGGATGCCTTAGGACTTTCAAATCTTATTGAAGAGATGCATCTGCTGAAGCAATGAACATATTATGTCAATCAATATTTCACAAAATTAATGGTTCCGTGGGAAGAAATCAAGACCATCAGGCCTATGCCAGTTTGTTCTTGTGATCCTCAGTGTCACTACAATGCAATTTAGCACTCACGATGGATCATATGGCGGGCCGAACATGTCATGAAATTCCTTACGAGTTTGAGGATGGATTTGAGCCAATTGTTTCACAGCAATGCATGCCATCTCCGAGATACATGATGCCTTTGCAATGTCCATCAAGTTTGAGAGACATAAATTATATGTGGCAAACAAGGCCAAAAATCAAGATTCTATGGTTTTCTTGTCTCAAAAGAATTGGCAGGGGCAATATCAAACAGTCAGCAGACTAGGATTTGTGTCTGCTGCAAATGCTAGACCTAAGAATCCCAAGAAGGTACAGTGTATTTTTTGTGGGTTCAATGGTCACACTGAAGAGACTTGTTACAAGAAGTATGGCTATCCTCCTGGTTTCAAGTCAAAGAGGGCTAATTTGGTAGAACATGAACAGTCAGCAAAAGAAGACCAGACCCAGAATAGGTCTGCTGGACCAGGGTTTCACAATCTTACTGCACAGCAACTTGATAAGTTGATGGCGCTACTGAGTTTTGATCCTCCTAGACATGCAGGATTTTCTATTGGGCAACCTGCTGAGATTGTTCCTCATTTCTCACCTGCTACAGGGACATATGATCTAAATTTAGTAAGATATGTACAATGGATCTTGGACTATGGTGCCACAGATCATATTGTAGGATCATTAGATCTGTTAAGTAATCCCAAGCCTTCATCTGGTATAAAAATGGGATTACGTAATGGAAATAATGTTTTTGTTACACATATATGACAAGTCAAAGTAAACCCTCATCTAGTTTTACATGATGTATTTTGCATTCCTGGTTTTAAATACAATCTTTATCTTTACCTTCATTTATTATTCATACAGAAGTTGTTTTTTCTACTAATAAGTGTGATATACAGACTATGACATTTGCCAGATAAGTGACTGCAAGTTCTTAGTTCACAGTCTGCTGATGTCAAATTATGTGCTCATGATCTTTGTTATGTCTGCCCTAGGAAAAATTAAAGAAAAATCCATTTCCATTAAGTACTACTGATGTGAATGCTGTTTTTGATCTTGTTCATATGGATATTTGGAGTCCTCTGAAACAACATACTATGAATGTACAACAATATTTTCTTATTGTTGTAGATGACTTTTCTAGATTTACTAAGGTTTTTCTTAAGAGGCACAAATCTGAAGCTTCTGATCTTGTTAAATTTGTCTCTACTCAGTTTCATAAAGTTATCAAAGTAATTAGATCTGACAATGGATCTGGGTTTTAGCTTACAGATTTTAATGCTCAACAGGACACAATACATCAGATATCATATGTCAGCACACCTGAGCAAAATGGTATTGTTGAAAGGAAATATCAGTATCTGCTAAATGTTGCTTGGGGTCGGAGGTTCCAGAGTGATTTACCCATTGAGTATTGGGGGTTTTTGTCTTTTACATGCTGTAAAATTGATTAATGCCACACTTACTGATGTGATCCTTACGAATCAAATCCTTTGTTTGCCCAGGAAGAAACTGAATTGCAATCAATGAGAGCTATGATCCGTATCTTAATCTAAGACTACGGTTGGAACGCCACAACGTAATGCTCGGTTACGCTGATAAGTTATCAAAGGAGCTATCCTCCAATCCAAGAGAATCTCACACATAAATGTGCACAATCAAAACTTCTCATCAACCCAGAGTAGTCTGTTCTGGAATTCTGCAGACGTATATCTCTTTACGATTTCGATTTAGGTGCTTTAGACTACTCCAAATCACATGAAAATTCGTGACCGTACAGGAAATTCTCTGTTCTACAACTTCTATCTTTTGAGTTTTTCCAAATTCGCTTTAGTTTTATCGCAATAGGCACCTTTATTCACTGCTATCAATCTGGAAAATTTTGACAGATTGTACCAGTTTCTGTAAAACGATTGTTTGATCGCCTAGGGAAACTCCAAAAGGTCTGAAATTTTGATATCCTCTAGAAAACCAACTTCTATACAATTTTCTTCTTTTGAGTTTTGGCTGATTCATAGTTTTTTTTTATCACCATCTGCACGAAAAAGTCACAAATTTAAATTGAAATTGTTGACAGCATCTTGCTTAGGGTTTGCTCACTATTTTGAGAAGAATCTTTTGTATGATTGAGCATAAGGGTGAGTGTAAACACGAGTGTATTGGTGAGGCTTGAATTCTCTATCCTATGGCGGACGATAGGAGTGATGATGATAATGCATTGATAGATGAGTACTTTGAAGGGAGATTGGTTACTCATGCCAAGGCCGTGAATGATGTGACTAGTAATAAGATTGAGCGGTTTCGTGAGGAGATGGCGATCACCGTAGCTACGATAACGGCATCCATTCAAAATTTGGCCACGCAATTAGTGATCGTGATCGTGGCGGCAGACCCGTTGGTCGTGCCGACAAAGGTGTTGTTGGTGCAAATGAATCAAGTTAGGCAACCAACTTGATCCGCTTGCACAATGTTCCTAGTTTTACGGGCGTAATGCAAGAGTTGTGGGATAGATTGGAGAAGGACGATGAACTATTTTGGGAGAAATTTTGGGAGGATGAGGCCAAACAGAGATCTGAACGCGTAAAGCACAAAAACTAGTCAAAGAGAAAACGAAGAGGTTGTTTGTGTTTGTGAGGAGGAGTTGAAAAAGGAGAAAGGTGAGAGTGTGGTGGAGGTGAATAAGCCTGAAATTGTGGATGCGAAAGTGGAGGTGGATGAACCTGAATTTGTGGATGAGAGAGTAGAGATGTCGGAGGAGTCTATTGTAAAGAATGAATGCAAGGAGTTGATTTTGGTGGAAGCAAAAGAAGATGATGTGTTACAAAATTCTTGTTCCAGCCTTGTTGCATCTTCTTTGCAGGTACATGATGATCAGCCATATGAAGCGGACACCGGGCTGTTAGATGCGTCCAATGCAGCCCGTATCTCGTCTTTGATTTATCTTGATCCAGATCATATTGATGGCAAGCCGGAGCATATCTTCTTTGATCCATTCTGTGCATATGTTGTTGTTTGTCCTACATTGCATTGCTATCACTCTGTTGCTATCACTCTGAGCTTCAACGTCATTTATATCAAACCGCGGGATTGTTCTTTTGTTCCATTGGTGAAGCTTGGCTCGTCATGTCAACGATCCATTGGGTTGCAATCATCTATCAACTTTGTATTTGATCCCGGTATTTCATTGAGGATTGTTGTGGTTTGTTCGAGATTGGTGTGTGTTGATCACTTTTACGACATCCTTCTGATCCGAGGACGAATCCTTTCGAACCGGGAGGGAATGCTGTGATCCAGTCCAAGCAAGTTGAAGACCAGCCCGGAAAATGCACTATCTATATTATTGGGTTTGAAGAACATGAAGATGGACTTGGATAATGTGGAAGAAAGTTATTTATTTAATTATTCCATCAATAAGGTTGTCCATTTAAGTGTGGCGCCATTATTAGGTTTAATTGGGCTTGTTTTAATTATTTTATGTTGGGTTTTATGTAATAATTATCTTGTGGGCTTAGATGACACAAGAAACACCAGAAAGCCCATAGTGGGGCGCCTATTTTATTTCCTAGTTACATAAGTTTTTTATTTTCATTCTCCCACATTGCTTAGAAGTTATTTTTCCTTTGAGGTGTAAGCCTATATAAGGCAAACACCAGCCATTGTATTGAGCAACATATATTTGAGTGAAATTTTATTATTTGATTAAGGTTGTCTTAATTGTGCACGTTTATATGTGAGATTCTCTTGGATTGGAGGATCGCTCCTTTGAGAACTTATCAGCGTAACCGAGAATTACGTTGTGGCGTTCCAACCGTAGTCTTAGATTAAGATACGGATCATAGCTCTCATTGATTGCAATTCAGTTTCTTCCCGGGCAAACAAATGATTTGATTCGTAAGGATCACATCACTTACACCACTGTTGAAGGGGGGCACTCCACATAAGGTGCTTTATGGCACCAAACCGGATTATTCCATGTTTGAAGTTTTTGGTTGCTTAGTTTTTTCTTGCACATTTCAGAAGTATAGGACAAAGTTTGATTCCAGGTGTAGGACTTGTGGCTATCTTGGAAACTCAAACACCGCCAAGGGTGCTATTCTTTTGGACATCACAAAGAAATATATCTTTGTTGCTAGAAATACTCAATTTCATGAGACTTATTTTCCTCTATTTGAACAGGTTCTAGGTAAAGATAGATATCTCACTGATATGCCAAAGCATTACCACCTATTATGGACAATTTTCATGATCAATCGAATGAAGCGGCGCACCAACCGACACACATGGTCACCAGAATCGAGGCTTCTAATTAAGGACCTGCTCCTGTCAGCCAAGCACATGCACCTACCCAATTGAGAAGATCAACAAAGACAAGGAAATCACCAACCTTTATCAAGGCAGTGCTCATACAGTTCAACAGACCCCACATCTGCTGAGTGAGGTAATGAATCTGGAAAAAATTTCAGCAGAGTATGCCTGATTCATTAATGCTATTGATGCTATTAAAGAACCTAAGACCTAAAATCAAGTTATCAAACATGATGAATGGACAGAAGCAATGCAAAAAGAGATTGAAGCTCTACAGAACACTCATACCTGGGAAGCAGTTGATTTGCCTCCAGGAAAGAAGTCTATTGGGTGGAAATAGGTGTATAAAATCAAGTATAATCATGATGGCTCAGTGGAGATATACAAAGCAGATTAGTGCAAAAGGATACACTCAGACATATGACATTGATTATCAAGAAAATTTTTCTCTTGTTGTCAAGATCACTACAGTTAGGGCTTTACTGGCAGCAGCAACTAATAATTGGCATCTCTATCAGATGGATGTCAACACCGCCTTTTTACATGGAGATCTACATGAAGAAGTGTATATGCAGCTGCCCCCTGGTTTTGCAACAACCAAACCAAATCAAGTGTGCAGATTAACAAAATCTTTGTATGGCCTACAGCAAGCCATAAGACAGTGGAATTGCAAGTTGATTGAATGCTTGGAAGCACAAGGATTTGTTCAGTCCAAACATGACCATAGTTTATTCACCAATGGGTCAGGACAGTCTTTTATTGCTTTGCTGGTATATGTAGATGATATAATAGCAACAATCCCTAATGAGCAATTGATTCAACAAGTCAAGGATGCCCTACAATAGCATTTCACTATTAAAGACCTCAGAAAATTGAGATATTTCCTAGGTATTGAGGCTGCCAGAACTCTTGCAGGCATATCCATTTCTCAAAGGAAGTACACACTCAACCTCCTATAAGAATATGAATTTTTGGGGGCCAAACCTTCCAAGACACCTATGGAGTCCAAGAGGACTTTACAGCATGGTGATTTAGCACTTTTGGAAGACAACACTGCATACAACACTACAAGAAATCTACCATTTTATGGCGTGTAGTGCGTGCCATAATTTATGTTTTATGGAGTGCATGAGTACGCCATAAAATCCCGCGTCATAAAACTAACAAAAAAACACGGCATACACACGCATGCTGTAAATCCTTTTTTTGTACAAGTCACTAGTGGGTAAACTAATCTACCTCACTTTTAATAGACCATATATAGCCTTTGCGGTTCAAAGATCTAAGTCGGTTTCTGACACTCCTACTGCGAAAACCACATGAAAGCAGCACATAGATTGCTAAGATATTTGAAAGCCAATCCAGGCCAATGAATCTTATTCCCAGCAGAGAATAATCATGTCCTGAAAGGCTTTACAGACAGTGATTGGGCTGGTTTCCCTAAAACAAGAAAATCAGTATCAGGCTACATAATGTTTTAGGGGATGCCCCTATTTCTTGGAAAGCAAGCAAACAAACAACTATAGCAAGGAGTTCATCAGAGGCTGAATACAGGGCTATGGCAAATGCAGTCTGTGAAATTCAATAGTTGATTTACATCCTACAAGATTTGAAGGTCCATATTCAGATGCCTACTGTATTATTCCGTGACAATGCAAGTGCCATGAAAATTGCTCATAATCCTGTATTTCATGTAAGAACAAAGTATATTGAGATTGACTGTCATGTTGTATGAGACAAAGTCAAACCTGGACTTGTCAAACTTCTTCCAGCCAACACAAAAGAAAAAATTGTTGACATCCTCACCAAGGCTCTAGATGCACCCATCTCCTCCTACTTGTTGGACAAGTTAGGCATTTCAAAGATCTTTCAAATTTCCAATAGTGAAAGAAGTCTGCTGAGTGCAAGTTGATCTTGTACCATTCTTAGCTTGAAGAGGGTGTTACAGTATATGAAGCTGAAGGATGTCTGCTGAGTGCAATTCAGCTAAACAACTGAAGACTCGGCACCCTGCTGAGTTAGTCAGCAGACCAATAGGCAGAAAATGGTTATTCAATTAGAATTAGTTAGTTTCTGTTGAAACCGTTTGTAACTTACTCACAATAGTTTCATGAGGTGTATGAAGCTATAAATACCCATGAATAGCAGCATTTTAACTTAACTTGTTGATTTTAGTTCAATAATAATTCTTCCGTTTTCTTTACATTTTGTTTTTGTTTTACAAACTTCAACAATATGAAATCATGATTTTTTTCATCAATCCACATCCAATTTAAAAAATATTGATCCAATGTTGTTCTAAAACATCATCTATTTCAATATGCAAGGATCGTGGATTTTCCATGAAAATGTGCAAGTATAGTGGATTTTCTATGAAATTAGCCAATTATCGTGTATTTTCCGTAAAAATGTGCAAGTATAATGGATTTTCTAAAGAAATGTGCAAGTATCGTGGATTTTTTTTATGGAAATTTGCAAGTATAAAGGATTTTCTATGGAAGTAGCCGAGTATCGTGTATTTTCCGTGCAAATGTGCAAGTATCATGGATTTTGTATGGAAATGTACAAGAATCGTGGGTTTTTGGTGGTAATGTGTAAGTATCGTGGTTATTTCGTTGAAGTGTGCTAGTATCATGGATTTTTCATGGTAATGTTCAAGTATCATGGATTTTTATGGAAATGTGCTAGTATCATTGATTTTCTATGAAAATGTGCAAGTATCGTGGATTTTCTGTTCAAATGTTCAAGTATAATGGATTTTCTATGGATTTAGCCAAGTATCGTGTATTTTCCATGGAAATGTGCAAGTATTATGGATTTTCTATGCACATGTGCAGGTATCGTGGATATTCTTTGGAAATGTGCAAGTATCGTGGATATTCTATGGAATTAGTCAAGTATCATGCATTTTCCATGAAAATGTGCAAGTATAATGGATTTTCTATGGAAATTGCAAATATCGTGGATTTTCCGTGGAAATGTGCTAGTATCATGGATTTTCTATTGAATTAGCCAAGTATCATTGTTGGAAATAAAATTTATGTTTTGATGATAATTCATCTTATTTGTTAAAGTATTATCTTAACCCCATTGATGAAGTCTTTGAAGCTAATCATTATAGTAGAAAGCTAAAAGATGTCTAGAATCGAATGTATAAGTTTTACTGTAGTCCGATATTTGTATAGGTTACATTAGACAAGCAATCGTAATTATTAGTGTGTCGTAAAACCGGCTCGGAAATCATTTAGAAAATCGAAATCATCGAGACAAGCAAACCGACTCGTAATACACCTACATGAAATCAAGAAGATAAGTTCATTGAGGAACAGACTCGGTTGGCTTATCTAGAAGATCAAGAACTGAGGTTCAAACTCGCTTATTGAAGACTCAAGAACTGAGGTTCAAACTCGCTTATTGAAGAATGAAGAATTGAGGTACAAACTCGATTATGAAGATTACAAGTCGAGATCAGAAGTTAGACTTCAAGCAAGATTGTGGTGACCTGAACTGACTTTATGGATCTTGTATGAAGACCTAAGAATCATAAGGACAATGAATTCTTAGATGATAATGAATCTTGGTGTACTCTGATTAAGTCAATTATAATCAGATGAAAACGGGAGTACTGATATTTGAAGAAGAGTAAAATCTCAGTTAATGCTTCAAGTCAGTTAGGAAACTGACAAAAGAAAAACTCAGTACAAAACTGATAAGGAAACTCAGTTTTATAAGTCTGCCATCCAACAAATTGAAAGTACAATCGAACGTTGTGAAGAAAACAATTTCATTGGATGAGTTACTGACACAACAGAACGGTCAGAAAATATAGCCGTTGCAAGATGGACATTGATACAATTCAAATTGAAGAGAAGAATGTTGGACTTCACACTATAAATAGAAGACTTTGCACCAACAACAAAAAAAATACAATAGAGCATATACAAGAATCAACAAGCAATTTTGTGCATCAGTCTACTCTATTCGAATTGCTATCATCTCTGAACTATAACAAGATCATATCTAGTATTTCTTCAAGTGTTCAAGCTACAAAGAATTTATCAAGAATTCAACACCTTGAAGAACCACAAACAAGAATCAACTTATTGATTCTCACCCAACCTTGATTTAACATCAAAGGTTTTAGATCGTGAAGCAAACCGGAAGGTTTCGCCAAGGACAATCGTGACAAGCGAATGGGTAGACTGTGTTTGTGGTGGTAGCCGTGAAGAGGCAATCATACCTCTAAGGACCAAAGTGGTTCAAGCATTTGAAGAGCATCAATTCTACCTGCTCTACAACTCTGCTTAGATAGTGAAGCTGGGATTAGCCAAGGACTATTGTTTAGGAATTTTTGTAATTCACCTCAAGAAGTTCTAGTGGAATTTTCCTCCGCACTACGTGAAGAAGAGAGGACGCACAGATTACACCACCAAAACCTCTATAATATCCGCCTTATTTACTTTACGCATTTATTTACTTATTCAAGATTTACTTACAAAGATTGTGATACTTGATTGTTATACAACTCACGAAATACAACCGACATTCACCGTAATTCGATTCACAACACTCGCCATAATAGAATAACAAGATCAAGAAAAAGGCTAAAATCATATCCATTGCGGTTGACTCGGTTTCAGCTTAAGTCAGTTTGACTTAATCTCAGCTTTGTCAGCTTAACTCCACACAAGTTTTTAACTGAACCTTAATTTGCTTTAAATCCAGTTTTAGGGACAAGTTTATTCACCCCCCTCTAAACTTGTGTTAGCCTTTCCAAGGGACCAACAATTGGTATCGGAGCAGTGTTTCTTTAACAAGATATCATTTGCTCTTTATCTCCTCTAGTTGTTCTTATTTGAAAGCTCAGTTTTCCAGTTAATCTACTGTCAGTCTTCACTCACTCACAATGGATAACAATCAATATGCAAGACAAATGCTTATGTGCAACATGGACAGATTTGACGAATATAAACGTCGTATGCAGGCATTTCTAGCAGCTACTCATGATGAAATGATGGATGTACTCACTGATGGACCAATTCAAATCACTCATATGCAAACTGTTGGTGGAGAGCAAGTTCGAGTTGCAAAACCCAAATCCGAATGGACTAGTGATGATCGCAAGCGAAACAATCTCAACAATGTTGCCATGGACTTTATCCTCAGAACTCTTGACAACAACATGTACTTGAAGGTGAAAGAATGCACAACTGCCAAAGAAATGTGGAACAAACTTCAGTTAGTTTGTGAAGGAACAGATTCAATCAAGGAAAATAAAATTTCCGTTGCAAAACAAAAGTTTGAAAATTTCAAGATGAAATCTGGAGAAACCATTGACCAAATGGAGACAAGATTCAGTGCTATCATGGATGAACTAGATCTACTCAAGATTGAATACTCAAAGAAAATCATCAACACAAGAATCTTGAAAGCATTACCAATGTGCTGGAAGATGAAGGTCACTGCTATGGAAGAATCCAGGAGACTTGATGTAGAAGATTCATTCAAGATCTTTTCAGATCTGAAAGCTTATGAATTCAGTGAAGATTTCATAACCACAGCTGCAATAATCAAAGCTCTGGAAGAACCAAAGACCACAACACTTGCAACAGCATCAAATGAGATTCAAGAAAACTCATCTAACAATCTTCATGAATTGGATGAAATGGAAGAACAAATGGCTCTAATGATGAAATGTATTCAAGAATGAAAAGTGGACACCCAAATACTCAAAAGTTCATCAAAAGGACTCTGAGAAAAGAAAATACGATGAATACCTCTGTTTCAATCAAGAAACCAGGACATTATAAAGCTGAATGTCCAGAACTGATCAAGAAGACTCCACCAAGAAGGGTTGGTAGAAGAGCACTCCTTGCTGGAGATGAATCAGATTATGAAGTTGGTACTGAAAGATTATCAGATGACACAGCTTTAATGGCACACATGGAAGATCCAAATGAGGTATGTGAATCAAACTCTAAATACTCTTCAGCTCAGATTTCCATGATAAATGCATGTTCTTCGATCACGACTCCAATCCAAAAAATCTAGAATTAGAAGAAACTCTTGACGAGTTGATGAATCAGCTAGTAACCATACAAGCTGGTTAGATCAATCAAAGCTGAGAAAGAAAGTCTAATTCTTGAAGTTGAAAGACTGAAGTCTGAACTAAAAATGTGAAATCGACTAAAATCGATAAAGAAAAGATTCAACATCGATCCATCAGACGCCAAAGAAAGAATCGAATCGTTTGCTCAATCAGTTCAATTACTGGATTCAAATCAGGAAAACCATATGGAGACAAAACTGGTTTAGGATTTGATGCACAGCAATTTTCAAAGAATGGAACTAGCAAAGTCTGGCCGGGCCGAGTACCAAAACTTGTATTAAGTTTGTAGGTGGGCAACTTCCACAAATCGAAAAATTGTCGAACCAAGAAAGCCAAGATCACACAGATAAATCGGTTTTCTAAGAAGACAACCGCATCTACCAACAAAGGTAAATCAAATGGTAGATCACCAGATCCAATGGAAACCAAACGGCAAATCAACCGCCAGATCCACAAAAACCAATGAAGTCGGGAACCGTAAAAATTACAATCAAAATAAATCCAAGAATGTCAATCATTCAAAGATTCACACATTTAGGGGGGAAAGGAAGACTATATCCCACTGATGATTGGAATTTTACCGAGTTTGTTAATAAACCGATAATGACAATCATTCCGGATCGAAAACTTATCACAAGTTTCACCCCAAAACTCAAGAGGACTAATCTCGCTTCAAGATAAGTCACAAGATACAAAGGTCAATCCGACCTCGATGTGAAGGAATGATGGTTATCACTCTAGCTTTAATAACAGAAATCAACATGGAAACAAATTTCAGTTAGAAGATCTGAGAAATCATATAAATAAGACACAGTCCGAACATAGATACTATGGGAGTGTGGCTTACATATATGAAAACAAGTGCAACAATATCCAAAGAATCCCAAAAGGATATATTCCCGAGTTGTAATCGACAATCGACTTCATGGACCCAAACTGAGTTGGGTACCTAAAAACTTCTAATTTTCATTGCAGATATATGGTACTTTGACATGCTGGTCGCTCTAGACACATGACAACAAAGAGCAAAGACTGCCTCGATAATTTTATTGCAAAGGATGGACCAAAAGTCAATTTCGAAGTAAAGATAAACCTGGTTACACCCGAGGTTTTGGCACCTTAATCGAAAATGGACTTACAATCAAGAATGTATCTTATGTAGAAGACTACACTACAATCTACTCAAAGACAAATCAATTTTGTGATATGGAATACAAAGTTACTTTTGATAAAGAATTCTGCGTTGTCATCGTGAATCACCTTATCAAGTTGTCCTAGCCGGAAGAAGAAAGGAAAACATGTATGTGGTAGATTGGACAACCGCCGTTCTTTGAAACTTGTTTGCTCGTGCACACCAAATCGTAAATCGCTTGGCTATGGCACAAGAAACTGAGTCATCTCAATTTTGATGACATCAACACACTTGTTAAGGAGCAGCTAGTCATTGGACTACCATAGATATCGTATAAGAAGGACAGCTTATGTGATGCATGTCAACAAGGAAAACAAACAAAAGCAAGTTTCAAGACCAAGTCTCAGCATTCAACAACCAGACATCTAGAATTGCTACACATGGATTTATTTGGACCTATTACACCAATTAGTATCAGTGGAAAGAAATATACATTGGTGGTAGTAGATGATTTTTCAAGATATACTTGGGTAATCTTTCTAACCAAGAAAAGTGAAACCAAGCAAAAGCTCACTGAACTTCTCAAGAGACTTGAGAATCGAAAAGGAGTTTCAGCTGTGAAGATAAGATCCGATAAAGGAACCGAATTCCTCAACAAAGGTGATTATTGAATATTGTGAAGAAAATGGTGTCTTACACCAACTTGTCATACAGAACACCACAACAAAATGGTGTAGCCGAAAGAAGAAACAGAACACTCAAAAAGCTGGGAGGACTATGATCTGTGAAGCTAAGCTACCTGAAAGATATTGGGCGTAAGCGAGCTAACACAACTTGTTACACTCGAGCGAGTTCTCATGAACAAGAGACATGAGAAGACTGCTTATGAAATTTGGAATGGAAGAAAACCAAATGTTTCATACTTTCATGCTTTTGGAAGCAAATGCTTCATACACAATAATGGAAAAGATCAACTTCATGTTTTTCAACCCAAAGCTGATGAAGGAATTTTCCTAGGATATTCGAGTGTCGAAGAAAGCTTTTAGAGTACTAAATAAAAGGACACTCAAGCATGAAGAATCAATACATGTAGTATTTGATGAACCAAACTTCTGGTGAAACAATCGAAGACCAACGAAACCGCTTTCTCGATTTGATTACCACACACACGAACCGGGCCAGCTTGGCGTTGGAAGACTACAAATTTGAAATGTTCGATCAAGATCACCTCGCCCAATTGCTCAACAACTTGAACAACTTCATTCAGATTCGATTGAACAAGTTCAAGAACCGATTTTGAAGAATCAGCTTGAACAAAATGCAAATCGGTTGATACAAACTCACACACATCAATGGATGAGAGATCACCCTGAAGAACAAGTTATTGGTGATACTCAAGCAGGAGTTCGAACAAGACATCAACTAGATGCAATGATTGCATGCTTTCTATCTCAATCGAACCTAAAGAAATTGAAGAAGCTTTGAAAGATCCAGTTGGATATTAGCTATGCAAGAAGAACTCAATGAATTCGAGAGAAATCAAGTATGGAATTGGTAGATAAACCGATTCATGTCAATATCATTGGAACCAAATGGGTTTTCGAAATAAACTTGATGAAGATGGGAACATGATCGAAACAAAGCCGACTTGTAGCCAAAGGATACTCTCGCTGCAAGGCATAGACTTTGATGAAACTTATGCACCGTTGCTTGCAAGACTAAAAGCAATCGACTATTTCTTGCTTATCGCAACTCACAAGAAATTCAAAGTTTATCGATGGATGTTAAAAGTGCGTTTCTAAATGGAATTCTTGAAGAAGAAGTATATGTTCAACAACCACCCGGATTTGAAATCAAAGATCAAGCGAGATAAAGTTTTGAGACTAAGGAAAGCTCTTTATGGACTTAAACAAGCACCAAGAGCTTGGTACAAAACTCTATCTCAGTTTCTAGTGGATAATGGATTTATCAAAGGAACAATCGACAAAACCTTATTCAGATGAAGAATGGAGAAGATACTCTACTTGTACAAATTTATGTTGATGATATCATTTTTGGATCGAGAAAATGAATACAGTTATGTGAGAAATTTGCAAGTTTGATGAAAAGCAAATTCCGATGAGTATGATGGGAGAATTAAATTATTTCCTAGGATTGCAAGTTAAACAATTAGGCGATGGAATTTTTATTCACCAAACCAAATATACAAGAGAACTTATCAAAAGTTTGGTATGGAGAAATCTACCTGGAATTTCTACACCAATGGGGACCAACATCGATTAGATGAAGACAAAGAAGGTAAAGATGTTGATCAAACACTCTACGTAAGGATGATTGGAAGCTTACTCTATCTTACGACAAGTAGGCCGGACATATCTTTTCTTGTGGTATGTGCAAGATTTCATCAAGACCAAAGGAAAGTCATCTCACAGCTTGTGAAAAGAACTTTGAAATATCCGAAAGACACGGATGGAGTTGGAATTTGGTATTCAAAAGAAGGAGAATTCAAGTCGTTTCTTATTCAGATTCGGACTATCTTTGGATGCAAAGTGGATAGAAAAAGCACATCAGGCACATGTCGGTTATTAGAAATAGACTTGTGTCATGGTTTAGCAAGAAGCAAAACTCAATCTCAACTTCAATAAATGAAAATTTGAATATATAGCAATTTGGAAGTTGTTGTGCTCAAGTTTTATGGATCGAGACAAAGAATTAAGAGACTATGGGATAGAAGAAGGAACAATTCCCATAATGTGTGATAACACAAGTGCAATTGCAATTACTGATAATCCAGTCTTACACTCAATGACAAAGCACATTGATGTCCGTCAACACTTCATAAGAGATCATGCAGAGAAGAAAGATATAACAGCTTCTTATGTACCTACTGAAGATCAGTTGTGCGATATCTTTACAAAGCCATTGGACAAAGAAAGATTTGCCAAATTAAGAACTGAGTTGGGAATAATCAAAGTTAGTTAAGTCAGTTAAGCCAGAGATTCGTCAAGGGGATTAATCTTTGTTATGTTGGGTGCGCTCACTTAACAGATTAGTCATTGACATCAACAATCTCAAACTGACAAACTGAAGAATTTGACAAAACTGAATAATTTGATGGAATCCGAATTATCTCTAATCGACCTCGACATCGATTTTCATTCCAATCAAATTTAGTCAAAGGTTGATAAGATAGAATCAACAAAATGTTATATCGCATTAAATTACCACAGCTTCTTTTGTCGAAATTTCGTGTGTACACCCCACGCTTGTCGAGCAAAGACACGCATCGGTTATCAAAACCATCATGGAATTTAAAAAGTTGTACCACTCAACCGCCAGAATATCCTACCTATTTATTCAACCTCCGTTCACACTATTCTCTATCAAAATTCAAATTATTTTCATAAAGCAAAATAGACTCTTTGCAACCCTCTCTTTCAAAAATCAAATTTCTGTGTTCACACTCAAATATGGCCACTTCAGATGATTTGAAAGACAGATGATTGATCACAGAGCTGGATGAACTAACACTTGAAATGTATGAAGGTATGTGTCAAAACACCTTGTTAGCCAAATTGTGTGCGAGATAAAATCGAAAAACAACCAGATTGAACAACATCCTCGAAGTTAGTTTCAAAGAAAACGAGATGTGGAAGGCATTTTGCAATTTTGGCAAAATATGCGATTAGTCGAGACTCTCTGATAACTACAGTTCGTGGAGATCGCATTGTTCTCAATGAAAGAGTCATGAGGTCACTCTTTGGCTTCGCAAATACAACAGCAACTTCAACAGAGTTAGCTACTCTACCATTGAAGAAAGAAGCTTTTCTCGCAATGATTACTTCGTCTACAGAACCAATCGTACCGGGTATTCATGTCGACAAAATCAAGCCGGAATTTGGAAATCTCAGCAGATGGCTCAGCAAACACGTCATTGGAAAATCCAAATGGATTAATATACTTTCGAAAGAAAATATCTTGCTGATGAACATAATCTGGGATAATATAGAATTTAATTGGGCAGGTTATATAGTCAATCAGTTCAAGAAGCAACACTTAGCTGAATTAGAAAGTGTGAAAAGAGCTCAAGTTGAAGGACAAGTAACTGATGGCAGATTCCGACTGAAGAAGACTCTTAGTGGAATCATTCAGTTTTATTTAGAAAGAATTAAGGAAGGGAAGCAAGCAAGGCAAACTGCAACATCGAAGGAAATCACAGAAACAACTTCCCAACCTGAAGCAAGTCAGACAACTGTGTCTCAGCAGGAAGCTGAACACAAAGGGACTAAGCGAAAAGCTGAATCCGCAAAAGGGAGATCAGTTGTAAGATGTTTGTACCCTGAAATCTCAAGTGAGAAAGCACCAACTGAGGGGGAACAACAACATCAACTGACAACTGAAGTTACTCAAGAGAATGTCACTGCTGACCATACTTCTCAGATACAACAAAGAATCGGTTCAAAAATCAAAGACAGTCTTGGTGACAAAATCATTAAGCTGATGAAAATGAAACTTCAACCAGAAGACTCTCGAGCGGTCGGTTCTGATGAAGAAAAATTGCTCTTAGAGAAATTGGAAGTTAGAGATCTTTACTCTGCTTTTATTTTTAAATTTCTTGAAAATCTGCTTTCAAAAGATTTACCGAACTAGCAAAAAGAATAGAATCAGGCACATCATCTAAAGACAGTTCAAAGAAAAAGGATGATGATGACCATGACAAGTCAAGAAAAGAAGCTGATGATACTACAGTTTTGCAAACAGTCACTCAATCTCAACCTCTAGCAAAGAAAACTGTATCACAGCAAGAAGGATTGCCAGTTGGAAATCAGACAACTGACAATCAGCAAGCAGCTGATGAAATCAGACAACTGATGGTTATTGCTGATAATACTCATGATAAGGATCAAATAGAAACTATATATGATCCCTCTGATTTTCTATCTAAGGATGAATTGGCTAGAGTTCATGAAAACTTGAAAATTGTACTCAGTCAGAGAGATACACAGAATGGCCTTTTATCAGACATCTCTGGATATCTTGATTATAGAACTAGAACTGATGTTTCAGTTCATGCAAGACTAGAGATGATTCACAAATCAAGTTCAAGTTCTGCTTCATAGATTGTGTTACTCAAACAACAACTCGAAGACTCAACCGCAAAGTAGATAGAGAAACTCATGCTCGTGCTCATTGGCATATGAATCAAAGATATCTACGGGTTAGAAACTCACTTAAGGAAGTACTTGCTTCTCAAATGACAGTTTTCGAAGATCAAAAGCAACCCATGCCCTGGTAGATCAGGTATATGATGCCAAAAAGGGGAAGTCAAGAAGAAAAGTCAAAACTACTTGGAGAAATGAAGTGACTTGAAGAAGAACTACAAAGATACAGATCGATCCTAAATTTTTGAAGAAAGAGTTAATCGATGATCAACTTATTGAAAAATACAATCAACTCCTGAGACGAAGAGTTACTCTTACAAAGGATCTGTGGACACATTTTATCAAAGATTACAATCCTATTAAAGCTAAGTACAAGGACAGAACATTTGAGGAATCCTTGAACTACTTTCTGTCTGATATTTACTCAAAGCAAAAAATTGCACAACATAAGAAGAATCAGAGGATTGAAGATAAACTGAAGATTAAAGACAAGACTGAACAAATGAAAGCTGATCTAGTAGAATTTGAAAATTACTACTTGAAAGACTCAAGCTTACCCAAGCTAATTCAATGGAGAAGATGGAAAGAAAGTAGTCAAGTTGACTACAACAAGACCTTTTCAAAGGAAGACTCCAAGCTTGAAGAAGCTTGTATGACAAAGCAAAAAGATATGACTCAGTCATGAAAAAAGCTAAGAAGAAGCTTAGTCTTTAATCATAGATATTTGAACAAAATGTACGTATCCAGTTTTTGCTCTTTCTAATGAAAACCAGTTTTCCAGTTTTACATTGTTTTACATTATTTTGATCTTTAAGCTTTTCTTTTAGGGAGAGTTTTGGCATCATCAAAAAGGGGGAAATTGTTGGAAATAAAATTTATGTTTTGATGATAATTCATCTTATTTGTTAAAGTATTATCTTAACCCCATTGATGAAGTGCTGAAGCTAACTATTATAGTAGAAAGCTAAAAGATGTCTAGAGCTGAATGTATAAGTTTTACTAGAGTCTGATATTTGTATAGGTTACATCGCATGCTAATCGTAATTATTAGTGTGTCGTAAAAAAGAAAATCGGAAATCATTTAGAAAACTAGAAATCATCGAGACAAGCAAACCGACTCGAATACACCTACATGAAATCAAGAAGATAAGTTCGGCCGAGGAACAGACTCGGTTGGCTTATCTAGAAGAATGAAGAACGAGGTTCAAGCTCGCTTATTGAAGATCAAGAATCGAGGTTCAAACTCGATTATTGAAGAATGAAGAACGAGGTACAAACTCAGTTATGAAGATTACAAGTCGAGACTGTAAAGTTAGACTTCAGGCAAGATTGTGGTGACCTGAACTGACTTTATGGATATTGTATGAAGACCTAGGAATCATAAGGACAATGAATTCTTAGATGATAATGAATCTTGGTGTACTCTGATTAAGTCAATTATAATCAGATGAAAACGGGAGTACTAATATTTGAAGAAGAGTAAAATCTCAGTTAATGCTTCAAGTCAGTTAGGAAACTGACAAAAGAAAAACTCAGTGCAAACCTGATAAGGAAACTCAGTTTTATAAGTCAGCCATCCAACAAACTGAAAGTACAATCGAACGTTGTGAAGAAAATAATTTCATTGGATGAGTTACTGACACAACAGAACGGTCAGAAAATATAGCCGTTGCAAGATAGACGTTGATACAATTCAAATTGAAGCTAGAAGAACGTTGGACTTCACACTATAAATATAAGACTTTGCACCAACAACAAAAAAAAAACACAACAGAGCATATACAAGAATCAACAAGCAATTTTGTGCATCAGTCTACTCTATTCGAATTGCTATCATCTCTGAACTATAACAAGATCATATCTAGTATTTCTTCAAGTGTTCAAGCTACAAAGAATTTATCAAGAATTCAACACCTTGAAGAACCACAAACAAGAATCAACTTATTGATTCTCAGCCCAACCTTGATTTAACATCAAAGGTTTTAGATCGTGAAGCAAACCGGGAAGGTTTCGCCAAGGACAACCATTGTGACAAGCGATCGGGTAGATCGTGTTTGTGGTAGTAGCCAGTGAAGAGGCAATCCTACCCTCTAAGGACCAGTGATTCAAACATTTGAAGAGCAGCAATTCTACCTGTTCTACAACTGTTTAGATAGTGAAGCTAGGGATTAGCCAAGGACTATTGTTTAGGACTTTTTGTAACAGTTCACCTCAAGAAGTTCTAGTGGAATTTTCCTCCGCACCACAGGGGAAGAGAGGACGTACATGATTACACCACCTGGAACCTCTATAATATCCGCCTTATTTACTTTACGCATTTATTTACTTATTCAGCATTTACTTACAGCATTGTGATACTTGATTGTTATACAACTCACAAATACAATCGACATTCACTGTAATTCGATTCACAACACTCGCCATAATAGAATAACAAGATCAAGAAAAAGGCTAAAATCATATCCGCTATTTGGTTGACTCGGGCCACTTAAGTCGGTTTTGACTTAATCTCAACTTTGTCACCTTAACTCCACACAAGTTTTTAATCGAACCTTAATTTGCTTTAAATCCGCTTTTGGTGACAAGTTTATTCACCCCTCTAAACTTGTGTTAGCTTTTCCAAGGGACCAACAATCATGTATTTTCCGTGAAAATATGCAAGTATCATGGATGTTTGGTGCAAATGTGAAAGTATTATGGATGTTCTAAGGAAATGTGCAAGTATCATGGATTTTGCATGGTAATGTGCAAGTATCATGGATTTTCTATAAACGCAAGTGTAATGGATTTTCTATGGAAATGTGCAAGTATCGTGGATCTTCTATTCAAATGTGCAAGTATAGTAGATTTTTCATTAAAATGTGAAAGTATAGTGGATTTTCTATGGAATTAGTCAACTGTCGTGTATTTTCCGTGGAAATGTACAAGTATCATGGATTTTCTAATGGAAATGTGAAAGTATCGTGGATTTTCTGTGGAAATGTGCAAGTATCAAGGATTTTCTATGAAATTAGCCAAGTATCGTGTATTTTTCATGGAAATGTGCAAGTATCATGGATTTTCTATGGAAATGTGCAAGTATCGTGGGTTTTCGGTGGTAATGTGCAAGTATCGTGGTTTTTTCATTGAAATGTGCAAGTATCGTGGATTTTTCGTGGAAATGTGCAGGTTTCATGGATTTTACATAGTAATGTGCAAGTATCGTGGATTTTCTATCGAAATGTGCAAGTATCATGGATTTGGCATTTAAACGTAGAGAGATATGCAACTTTGTGGAATATCTTAGCAAGTACGCTTGGTATTATTTACTAATCCACGGAGCCCTCTTCCAAGAAAAATAATGGGAGTAAATTGAGATCTCAAAAGAGTTTGAGAACCACAAAGAGATATTCAACCATTGGAACGTGAGTAGGCGCCACATAATGATGAGGTGTAAAACACTGCTCAGTGCACACACACGTGTTCTATAAGTCTGCAGATCACCACAAGCTCGAGAAAGCCACTTGTGTGTTCATCTTGAAGAATGAATATCTCATGAATTATGTAAGAATTATTGAGAGGAAAGATCTAGAGACATGTCTTGGAGCCACAATGTCTGAAGTAGATTCCATATGTGACAACCGGGTTATGAACCTAGTTTGTCTTACCTGAAGGGAATGTCTTTGAAAGGTGAAGCAGGTCTTTATGAAAGACTGATATTTATGGTAATAACATTTCTATTTAAGATGAGTTGATGGATAAAGAATACATGGTGTAAACCTTGTAATTACCTTTATGTTTCCAGCTATTATGGTTACGTATCATAACTCTATGATTGCGCAAAAGATATTGGGCCGAAGGCTTGATGTCCATAGACGCAAACATGATATGTGATCCTATGAGATCCATTCATGGACTCAAACATGTTTCTCTATATGAGTTCTTCACTTTGATAATCAAAGGAGTTTGATTTGATCAAAAGTAAAGATATGCCTGATGTGCAAAAGGGTTTGTGGGAGTGTTACGATTTTTGAGAAAGGTATTGCATATCCTTCTCGGGAATTTTCACCCCATGTTACAGTCATTTAATGTTTGGTAGTTCAAGATCTATTCGAAAGTTCTTGGAAACAACAATTCTTATTTTGGAAATGGGGATCTATGCTGATAGATTTAGATACTGCTTGATTAACGCAGTTCACCTATATATATGATATGCTAAAAGAGTTTAGCATAGGTCACGTCAAGAGATATGGCTAGCCATTATTCTTGGGATCTATCTGTGACATGACATTCGTCCTGAGGTAAAGGTGAAGGATAATACTTATGAAAGGTCCCTTATGCTGCTTCAATAGAGTCCATCGTAAGTGTTGTGAGTTAAACCAGATGTTCATATTGATGAGGAGTCATGAGAAAGTATGAAAGTCATTATGGAAAGTGTCAAGAATGTCCCTAAAGTGTTAAGAATGGGATCCTAGTTTCTTGAACCTTGGAATTGGATAAACGTGGATATACAGATATATACTCTGAGTCTTATGAACATAGTGAGAGCTACAATATAGGTTTGTGATCACTTTAATTAAGTGATACATCGAGCTGAAAATGTTCTCAGCAAGAGATCATTGTAGATTTTACAACTGGGCCAGAACACAGTATTGCCTTAGAGGCACTGCGGGAGCGGTACATGGATCTAAGAGGTTCATTCCTAAACCTTGTACGGTTCTTCCACTTTTACTATATAACAGATATAAAAGTGGATTCATTGCTTGAAGCAAGGACTAAGGTCTCATCATAGATTCATGTGTATGTTATGGCTTTACCATTTGACTTGATCATTTTAGAAGTAAGATAGTCTAAGTCCTCATGGATAGTGATCCGTTTACGCTTAGGGTTGGTTGAGAGTATTGAATGAGATTATTTTGTTTCAACTTGGTCTTGTGTGTATGAGTGGTTGGCTTTAAGTTAAGCGGGATATTGTTGATGTAGTGCCATAAACCCAATCGGGTTGGACCGGATCCGACCGGGTCGGATCATTCCATTGTATTTTTATCTTTATACATATAACAAATTGTTTTTCTGTTATTATATATTTATTCGTTTAACTAACCAATCATGATATTGTATATATTATAATGCCACTAGTGTCAAACTGTGATAGATGAATCATAATAGTGATTATGGTTGATGAGATCTCGATTCTGGTTAAATGGTTTGAAACTTAAATGTATATAGTCTTATTTGCTATTAAATGGGATATTAATAATACGGTTTGACTATCGCGTATTAGATGTCTTATATATTACGAAGATAGTGATAGATATCGTCTATCGAAGTGTAGGGACACTTGGACTGTATGTGGAAGTGTATTAGAGAATGCGTACGTTAGACTGACCCACTTACTTTATTAAGTGCCACACTATGTGATGATTGTGTAATTATCCTTAAACCGGAGTCTTCATAAAGTCACTGTGAGGATTGTCATGATTTGACACTATTAAAGTTTCCCCTAGCCACGGGGCCATCGTGCTGTAGTGATTGGAAATGATATTGAAGCATGAGTAAGATTTGTGTTGCTCGTCCGGAAATCGCGTTTCCTGATGGTAGGAATTAATGTCCGAGAGGGCATTCTTATAAGGAATGTCTTATTCTCGAAAGTCCTTTCAAAGCAAAAGTAGTGTGTTACTTCGAGAGAGTAGGATATCCAAATTATAAGATACGGTCGTTGAAGTTTTGACTCTCAAGATACGACTGTATGGATTTTATAACAGCGATATGATTCTATTTTCACGGTAACCGTTTCACATGAAAGGTTGTAGTCATAGCACTTGACTCTTTCCGATGATTGAGGGTCGTGACGTGTTGCTAGACGTTAATCACGATCGTTAGGTGTGAAGGGTATTTTGGTAAATACACTTTATACTTATGTCCAACATATTCGGAAACCTATCGAGTCACACACATATTAATAACTAGCCGGAATTAATTTGTGGTTATATTCATAATGAGGATTTATTTATGTCAACTATAAAGTGTTATAGTGAAAATTAATATTCTAGTATTTATTTATTATGAATAAATAAATACTATTGGATATATTATTATGTATTAATTTAGGATATACATATGTGTGTGTGCAAATGTGTAATTGATATGTATTTGGTAATATAATAAAAACTAGCCAAATACCCGTGCATAATGCACGGGATAACACTAAATCAAAAATACAAATGCATTCAATAATGGTAATGAAAAAAAAATCTTTTCACAACAAAAAGAAAGATTAGAATAGGCAGCTATTACTTAAAGAACAATAAGCAGCATTTAAGTTCCATGTTGAATGCAGACCGAAGTGATTGGTGATTGCAGTAGCTTTCACTTCATTACATTTTTTTTTACACAACTTCATTACATCTATTTGTTATACAATTTGGAATGCAACAAGAAATACCAAAAACACTTGAAAAGAACATATTATTTGTTTACTAAAAATTAGTACTATAAATTTTTACCTGTAAAAAGTAACTGAAGATGTTAATATCATAAAAAGTTAATTCTAAAAACAATTAATAGATGGATATTTCCTTGTAAGTTTTATGTACCTTCTACTATCATTCTTGCAAGAAAAAAAGAGAGAGGCTAAAGACACTTTAAGTAACGCCAAACATTTAACATTAATTTGTTTTTTCACATTGAAATGAAAGATGTTTCTATTATCCAAGATGTGTAATGTTCTTGCCGCTAATATATATCATTAGCAGGAACAATTTCCTCCACCTCTACTCTTTGCCACCTTTGAACACTTATCGCCACTTTTCAGCACCTAGCTACACCTCATCCTCAATAGACGCTGGATGCACCGTCTTATTATCAAGCTGAAGAGACATATACATGCTAGAAATGATGTTGAAGCTTAAATTGTCGCCGATTGATTCTCATAGCTCAATTTTTTATTCATGAAGACTCGTTGGCCTGTATTCGAAACAAACAACCCATGGTTATCAAGGCAATTGCATTTCGGGTACAACATTTGAAAGAACTGATACATAAAAGATAAGTATACAAATTGCACGCACATGATAATAAAAATTGTCTTCTTCATTATTAGATATGTATTTTTCTTTGATTACAACATGGCCAGTAAAACATAAATAGACTTTCTTCCAATCTAGTGGATAAAAAAAAAAGATAAAAGAAAACACATCATTAACACAAAATTTATGTATTGAATACTCACGCCATTTCTACTTTGACTCCTCTTTCTCAAAAGAAGGAACGTAAGGAAAATTTATAATGGAACAAAATAGAACCTCATCAAACAATTCGTCTAAGGCTTGTCTTTAAGAACACTAGTGTGAACATGTCTCAATACAGCAACAACATTCGAAGGATAGTCACTGAGAAGAAAACACACATCCTTAAATAGAAAACTTCCTACTTTTTTGCTCATGCAAGTTAGTCCTTAAATCCCTACCAAGCAATAAACATGCCTCTCTTCTACGTAATATCTCAAAATCAAAGGAAAATATGTATCTCAAAACCAAAAGAAAAGGTGCTTAAGAAATCATATGCAAAAGAAAGTTTGCATCACATAAAGTACATCCGTATTACCTCGGTATTAATTGACTATATAAAAGTTCAAAACATAAGTTTTTTCCAGTAATATATCCCACTTTGATAGTTTGGTTGATTAATTTCATGTTTTAAGCCAGATTTTCATCAGATGGGTCGGGGTTCATAAAGGCTAAAAATTTGAATTTTTTAAATAAGACATTATGCACCGTAGAAAACATTCTTACCTCTTTAATAACATGACCTGGTGACGGATGTTTTGTAGTGCTATACAATCCTTACCGGCAGTGTACCGGGTCAAATCATAGTGCTAGTGTGGTGAGTCGAGTGTCGAATCCTCGTGAAACGTGGTAATTCTTTTAAGTGTGGTTAAACACCAAAGAGTCATATTAACTCGATCTAAACCGCAATTTTATAACACATTACTACTATTCTACTTAACATAAAGTAAATGCGTAATTTAAAAATTATTCTAATATAATATATATAGATATATAAATATATATAGATGTACATGGATTGTAAAATATATATATATATATATATATATATATATATATATATATATATATATATATATATATATATATATAGTTTATAATAATAGACTAGACAGATAATTTTATAGAACTAGCCAAAGTTTATATAATTGATTTATACGATCTTTTTTCAAGAACGGAATGTGCTCGATCTTTCCTTTTATATTAGGTCCAATTGAGTAAATGAAACGGTGCACTCCTGAGGTTAACAATTCCTCCTCACACGAGCGTATGAAATTGTCATATGGCAAATTGTCATCGCTTTAATCTCCACAACCGCCCCATGCTAATCTCGCTTAGTCTCGAACAGTACCGAGTACAAATCTACCCCGGATAAAAATGGTTATTCCGCTTTGTCGACGGCCGATGTTATTCAAAAGGCTCCGGTTGTCAGCGGATCGATTTAACTTTCCGGTGTTAGTTTCAATTAAACCGTTGATTTTAACATTATTACGATCTTGAGCACAAATTTAATAAGATTCATCTTTCCCAAGACAAATCCGCCTTCGGTAGGAAATAGGATTCCGTTGTCACGCTTTACGGCCAATTTTACCCTCCGGTTTTTCTATCTTTTATCTCATATCCTAACCTCTCTGGTTAGTTCATCGTCAGGTTATATGTTGTGATTCATCTTGGTTAATTACTTCAATCCGAATTGTTGGTCCCTTGAAAAGGCTTTGGTTAAGTTTAGAGGGGGAAGGGGGGGTGAATAAACTTAACACTAAAGACTTTGGAGTTAACAAATTCTGCAACTTCAAAGAACTCGCCGATGCTTCAAGAGTCTCTGCTGAGACTTCAGAGCTCTTTGATAAACAATGAGTTCATCGACAGCCAGCTTTGTTGAATTTGTGCAAATGGAATTATATCAAAATTAAGCCTTGTTACTTGTTGTTAAATATGATACTAAGTATTAGATACTCAAGAGTGTATGTGTGTGATTTCATTGCTAGATTCAGCTTGATCGATGAATGTAATAAACTAAGTGCGTAAAGTAAATGTCAAAGTAAGTAGGCATTTTATAGTGGTTCCGTGGTGTAATCTCGCTACCCACTCTTCTCTCTCGTGATGTTGGAGGAAATTCACTAGAGATCTTTGATGTAGTCATTACAAAGATTCCTAAGTTGCTTGTCCTTCACCAATAACTATGGCTTCACAAATCGAAAATCGGGAACATGTAGGATTGCCGCTCCTTAGTCTTCCACTGGTCCTTGAAGGGTAGGATTTCCTCTTCACCACCTCCACCACAAACAAACAACGAGCCTTTCACACCCAACAGATGCTTCACTGCCTTCAAGAGAGTTCTTTATAAAATAAAGATTGAATCAAGTAAATGATTCATTGGCAAAAGAATTGATTAGGATGATATAATCAAGACTTGCGCCTTCAAGTGTGTGTTTGATGTATCTTGAATACGTAATGCACTTGAAGAAATTTTCTAGATCAATGACTTTATGCTCAAGAAGTTCAAAGAGGTGTTTTTCAAATTCAGAGTTATCTCTTAAAGTTTATCCAAAATTCATCATCTTGTTTCTCGAGTTGAAAGTCTTCTATTTATAGGCAAAATGCATGTGACTTGTATTTGAAATTCAAATATAACCGCCTCCTTGTTTTTGTCCCATCCGATTTGCATTCTCATCACTATTCATAGGATCGACAATCGCTCGTAATTCCTTTTTTGAAGATGCAATCAATCCCACCCTTTGACTTATATCCATTGGATAATAATCAATCATCCCAACGCCTGCTTAATCTTAGCCCTTGATTTGTTTGATAAGTCGAGGTAGTTGGTTGTCCTTATCCATGTAATCTTCCAATATAATCTTGATTTAATCGAGGTATTATATCAAAGAGTTCATCATCTGCTTGAGATACCAATCATCACGAACAAAGATAAAAATGTAATGCAATGATTTCTTTTATCTAACTTTTATTTGTGAAGTTAGATTACACCTTTTAATTATAACCAAGTTCCAAACATCATCCAACTTATGGAACTTAGATCTTCTTCACAAGGCATATGTAATCGCTTTAGGTCATCACAGACTTGCCTAAATTCGATTCCATATCCTTGACTTAAATTACTAAGTTTGATCCCTTAGCCTTCTGTAACTGAGTTTGAGCCCTCAGCCTTCAGTCTTCAGCAGGTTCAAGACTAGTCTACTGACTTATCTACCCTACTCGACCTGACCACCATGCTGGATATGAATCAAAGAGCCACTTTTACAAAGGCTTTTTTGATCAAACCTATTTATGAATCAAACTCTAATAAACCTATACAATTAATCTAGACATCTTTTTGCCTTTACACTATAACAGCTAGTATGACACTCATCATCAAAACTTAGAAATAAGACCAACAATTTCCCCCTTTTTGGTGATGATGCCACTACCCTCACCTAATCAGCAAAGCAAAAAGATTAAGACAAAAACAGAACAAATATTCATCTTTCATTAAAATCAATTGTTCAAAGCTATTACGATTCTAGAATCAAGAAAGATATAATGCGCTTAAAAATATGTTGATCTACTCATCTCTCTTTCTCTTTCTTGTCTAGCCTTCTCACTTGCTCTTGATAGGCTCGATTTGTTCTATCATATCCTCATCCACTCATTTTCAATCAAAGTAAAATCAATGTAGGATTAACTTGTTTCCACCAGGCCCATGCTTCAGCAGATAAGATTAATATCATTCACTCAATCCAAACTTCATGTACAGCCCTTGAATTCATCAAGTGAGTCCTTTGCTTTTGTGATAGGCAAGATCCTATCACCTCTCGCCACCTCTTCCACCTCTCGCCTCCCTCTCGTAAGTTGCCCTTAAGGCTCGACTCTTGCTTCCCAAAATTTCAATGCCAAGAAAGAGTTTAGACCTTCATGATATCCCATGTTATGATAAGGTCTCCTTCATATATAGTATTCTTTCTTGCATTGTCTAAGGAGATCATCAAGAAGTTGAACTCGCCAGTGCAAAGTTGCCTGAGAGCATTAATCTCATCCTCCCATCTTTTCTTTGCAAAGAGTCTTGCAAACCTTTTTGTCAGCAAATTGATTGGCCCTCTTCCCTTAGTGACATCATCAACAAAACGGGACATTAGGCCATGAATACCCTCCCGTGAGATTACCACTCTATTCAATTGACCTTTCATAATTTCGCTCTTGTATCAATTGCAGAATCCTTGATTGCATGGTCTCTCCAAAGAGATTGATCCTTTTAGTAAGCTTAGATCGTGCATGGCAGTTGTTGTGCAAAGCAGAGCTCAGTGAGGTTTAGTGTAGCAAACAAGGTTGTCAAGTTTCGATGGATGGAAATGAATTGGTCTTTCAGAAACTTCTCTTTGGCAGTATTTCCAACCTTGATTCCTCTCACATCTAGTATCGATCATTCACAAGATTTTGAGTAGATGTGAAGTTTGAAGCAACTGTGGCGATGAGATTGTCTGCTTTCATTCACCATCTTCATCGCTTCTTCAAATCTTTCTTCTTGTTCATTCCAGCTTGAGTTCTTAATCAAGGCATATCATGCCTCACAGTTCTTAACTCATTCAACACTTCAACTGGCACTCCACTGGTCATCCTTCCATGTGTAGTTTCATCAGCAGGCTCCTCCACATTGTACTGTGGCCTCTGATTGCTCACAACCATTGCCCAACTCCTATCTAAACCAGCAGGATTAGGTCCTTGATATTCTTCCAAGATAGGATCAATGGCAGGTTCTTCAAAAACAGGGACAAATGCCTGAGGTGCATTAACATGAACATTTTCTTCTTCAGGCATCTGGAACTCCTCATCACTAAAGTCATAGTCCAAAGAAATTTGCTCATCCTCACTAACAAGCAATCACCGACCATCTTTCCCTTCAGTGGTCTTGTCTCCAGTAGGCTCCACTACATCAGCCTTACCAACAACAGGGGTTTCTTCCAAACCCAAATTAGGTTCCGACCTTTGTCCAGTGTTTGCTTGAGACTCAAAGCACTGCACTCCTCTCTTCAACTCTCTCAGGATCGAAAATAGCCTCATTATCCACTTGGAATCCTTCAAAGATGACCAATCTTGTGTAGGATGATGGCGCTTTAGTAAGAATGCCCTCTAAGTCAAATCCATCTTGATATTCAATAGATTCTTCCGAAATGGCACTAGTTCACCGTGTGAGCAATAACCTTTCTTCATCCAAATCCTCACTGCTCATCCTCAAAGTTGTGCAAGAGGCTCTACATCATGAAATGTAGAAGATTCATTAGCTAGCCTACCAAAGACTCAAAGTAATTCCTTCAAAGATCAATGCTTCCAGATCATCCATGGTGAGATCCTGTAGATCCTCATCCATCTCTTCACCGCTTGCCCTCACAGACTTACCAAGATCGCGGGTTCCACTTCTATGCTATCGCTGGGTTTCTTGACCAAGAGCTTCAGCTTGTCGCTTCTCTAACCACTCCACCGGTCTCCCCAAGGAACATAGGGGTATCATCATCGTAATCTGATGAATCACTGCCTGGTGTAAACTTTGGATCTCTCGAACATAATAGCTCCACTTTTCTTTCCTTCATCCAAAGATCCATCACCGATTGTAGCATGCTAGTGTCTATCAAATCCAACAGTCATCCCACTCCTCTAGTCGCTCAAATGCCCATTCTTCAAATCCACTCATTGGATCAAGAAATGTTTCTCGTCTTTTGTAGAATCCAAACTTCCACTGAAAGTAGTTTTGCACCTTTTTGAAGTTAGGATCTACTTTGACCTTTTTAGGTGCCTTCTCATATGGCATAGATGGCTTTCTAATGGTAGGTTCAGTGGTTTGCTGACCTCCAAAAGCTTCCATAAGTAAATTCATGGTGTCTTCAACAGATGTTTGAAAGTCAGCAGGTTGCTGAGATTGTAAAATTGTACCTACTACTTCCATCTGTTCAACACTTGGTTCCTCCTGACTTACATGCTCATCAGCAGGGTTAGCAGCAGACTGCTCTTCCCCCTGAGTTCTTGCCACATTTGCAGGGTCTTCAACCAATTCTTCAACTACCACAGCAGATTCAGTTCAAGTGGTTTGTCAGTGGGTCTTCAAGAGATACTACAAAGAGCTCTGGGTGGTCGAGATCATCAGATATCTCCAACAGATTGCTCAACAACAACCTGCTCGGGCCAGAGACTTAACAACCTCTTCAAAGTGAGGAGTCGAAATTTCCACAGCTTGATGATAGTTAAGGCTCACCACAATAGCCTCTTCTTCCTCTTCTATCGATGCTTCCTCTTGGACTCTTTGTGCTTCCAAGTTTTTCAGTTCTTTCCCCTTTCCATATTTCTTCTTTTTGCCAATCTCCTTTATCCTTTTGGAGAGGGGTTCATCATCATCATTTCCAGTAGATTTTCTCTTTCTACTAGCTTCCTTCTGTTGTTCCCTCAAAATTTCAACAACAGTTCTTCTTGTCGCAAATGTGGCAGGTCAAGAACCTCCACTCAACCCTCAATGACTCATCAATCTGTGGCCGCTTGCTTTTTGTCTTTTTAAGCTTTAATACTTCAATTATCTTCCTTGTATCTCAGACCTTTCTTTCTCAACAGCCTTCTTTGGTGCAAAGAGTTTAATGTGTTCTTTTTAGTTGGCTTGACTCGCTTCACCACCAAAGATCACCATCATCATCACTATCATCATCAAGCAGCAGGTCAAGAACATCTTCATCATCATCTAGACCAGAATAGCATAATCAATTTCCTTCTTGAATCTAGACTCGATTGATCTTTTCAGTGCTACATCGTGATTTCCAAATGATTCAAAGAGGTTCAACCATCAATCCTAAGGGCAAGGCCTTGGATTTCCTCTTTCCTTCTTTTTCTTCCTTGGCTACCTTCTTCATGTAATTGATGAAGTAACCAACCCAATCAAACTTCATGCTTCTGCAGATAATCATCATCAACTCTATCTTGGGTCTAGATAGAGTGTCCATACTTCCAACCAGTCCTAGTATGTTCTTAGCAATGAGTTTGCTCAGCAGACTGTACTCATTCCCAATATGTCTGCAATTTATGCCTAGAACAGATTTGGTGGCCTCATTTGTTTTGATTTGATCAACAAATGCTATCTTGTCCAATCCCATTGCTTCAGGATTGACTGAACCATCCACCACTTCTTCAAATCCAAAAACTTCCCTCAACAGACTTGAGGAAATTTCTATTTCTTGTCCATTCACACCGCTTTAAATGCTTCAGCCTTCCTTCCTCAGATTTGAATGTTTCTCCGTAAACCGACAACATTTGTATATGAGATTGTCTCCGGGCCTTATATTCAAAGACACTCTCCGCATCAAAGATATCTCCTTATTCTTCGACCAATGTTAATGGCCAATTCACCTCTGCTTGCATCCACAACAAAGCCTCTAACACTTTGGCTTGATTCAATCTGAACATCAACCTTTTCCGCCATTGTTATGAGAAAATAAGATGAAGAAGATAGTTTCTCAAATCTGTGTTCACACAGTGTAAAAACAGAGAGTATTAATCTGAGATTTTGCAAGTAGAGAATCACGCCAGTGTGATAGGCCTGAATATATAGACAGTGAGGTGGTTGTAATCGCAAGGCACGACATCCATGTCAACCACGATTAATCTGAATAAATGCTGACTTGACACGTGTTCCATAACGCCTGATAACCGTTAGATCGTGTTAATCGTGGGTAATAAGGATAAAATAAACATCCCGCCAATCGCTTTTTTGACTTTAATAACTTTGACTCGAGTAACGCTCCATTCAAAGAGGTAGTCCTCAAGGGTGGGCACATCATCACGATAAAGTGACTCACGATCCTAAGCTTCTTCTTGTTTTGTACAATTGATAATACAAGATGAAGTTTAATACCAATGATCGATCCGTCAAGTGAGCTCACCCAACATGACAAAGACCAATCCCTTGGCAACCTCATTTGCTCAATTGTCCAAACATATGTACATGGAATTGTTGATACCAATGACTAATCATAAGTGAGCTCACCCATCATAGCAAAGACTAATCCCTTGGTGAATTCCAAGACACCGCCGATTATCATTCAACTTTTATAATTCCAAGTTCACCCTTAATTTGGCAAATCTTTCACTATCAAGTGGTTTAGTGAAAATATCAAAGCAAGTTGATCTTCAAGAGGGACATATATGAACCACCACATTTTTCTTCTCAACATGATCTCTTATAAAATGATGTCTCACATCAATGTGCTTGGTTCTTGAGTGCAAACTCGATTTTCTCGTGATTGCAATTGCACTTGTGTTGTCACACATAATTGGAATTTCTTTTTCTTCAATTCCATAATCCCTTAATTGTTGTCTTAGCCATAGTATTTGTGCACAAAGAATCTCCAAAGAAAGAATGTATTCAAATTTTCAACAAAGTGGAAGTTGATATAGAGTTTTGTTTCTTGCTAAACCAGGAGACCGGTCTATTTCCCATTAACTGATAGGTTCCTGAGGTGCTTTTCCTATCAATTTTGCATCCAGCATAATCAGAATCTGAGTAGGATATAACTTTGAAGCTTTCATCCTTGGAATACCATATCCCTACTCCCAAAGTCTCCTTAAGATACTTGAGAATTCTCTTGACTGCACCTAAGTGACTTTCTTTAGGTTTAGATTGAAATCTTACACAAACACTCTACAAAGAAAGGATATATCAGTCTCACTGGTAGTAAGGTGCACAAGCAGATCGCCTATCATCCTTCTGTATAAAGTCTGAACAACATCTTTGCCTTCTTTATCTTCATCCAATCTGATATTTGTGCTCATCGGAGTTGATATTTTGGTGTTGTTTTCCATACCTAACTTCTTCAGCAACTCCTTGGTATACTTGGTTTGATGAATGAAGATTCCATCTTTCATCTGCTTGACTTGCAATCCCAAAAAGTAGTTCATCTCTCCCATCATACTCATTTGGAATTTGCTCTTCATTAGATTTGCAAATTTTTCACATAACAGTTCATTTTCAGAACCAAAGATTATGTCATCAACATAAATCTATACCAAAGAGGTGTCGCTACCTTCACCGATTCTCAAAAGTGTCTTGTCAATGGTGCCTTTGTAAAACCATTGTCCACCAAGAATTGAGATAGTCTCTCATACCAAGCTCTCGGTGCTTGTTTCAATCCATAAAGTGCTTTGTTGAGTCTATACACTTTATCTTCTTGATCTTTAACTTCAAATCCAGAGGTTGTTGTACATACACTTCCTCCTCTGTAATGCCATTCGTAAAAGCACTTTTGACATCCATTTGATATACTTTGAAGTTCTTATATGCAACATGTGCCAAGAATAACTGATAGCTTCCAATCTTGCAACAGTGCATAAGTTTCATCAAAATCTATTCCTTCGCTTGAGAATAGCCTTTGCAACTAGTCCGGCCTTATTCCTCACAATGGTACCAGATTCATCAAGTTTATTTCTCAGATACCCACTTAGTACCAATGATATTTGCATGACTTGGCCTTTCAACTAGTGTCCACACTTGATTTTTTTCAAATTCATTTAATTCCTCTTGCATAGCAATTATCCAAATTGATCTCAAATTGCTTCTTCAACAACTTTAGGTTCCATTTGAGATAGAAAACAAGTAAACATAGCTTCCAGCTTGTCTTCTGTCCTTACACCTTGTCGTACATTGCCAATAACTTGTTCAAAGGGTGATTCCTTAACCATTGTGGATTCTCGTTATTTTGATTTTCAGGACCTCATCTTCAAGAGGGTCTCACGTAGCTTCTTCAACAATAGGGGTTCAAAGAAATCCTTGAATTACCTCGCTTGTTGCATCAAGAATGTCACCAAAGCAGGTGTTCAAAGGGGCAGATCGTAAACTTTTAAGTCATTGAATCTTTCCAAAACTTCAACACAACTGATCGCTGACTTGTTGATTCTCAAGAGTTCACAATCTTCATCTTCCATACCAAGAAACTTAGGTTCATCAACATGGAACTCACGCTTAAAGATTCTCTTATCATGGAAAGATTTTGTGCGCTCTTGTAGATTCGAGCATTTTCATAAGAATCGAGACGAAATTCTTCTAGTTCTCGTTAATTGAAGCAATCTATGATCACCGACAAATTTTAGGATTGAAATTCGTAAATCTAATAGCCTGTAAGGCTCGGTGTTCTAACTCAACCTGAGATGACAAGACTTACCAAAGACTAGCTTATAGGAGAACAACCAATTGGTGTTTTAAAAGTCGCTCGGTATGCCCATAATGCATCATCTAATTTAATCGCCTCGCTTTTACGATTTGAATCCACTCGCTTTCCACGATTCTTTTGATTTCTCTATTTGACACCTCTACCTCGCCCACCGGTTTATGGATGATAGTATGCTCCTAACTTATGCTAAGCACACCATATTTTTCAACTATCTTAGTAAATGGTCTATTGCAAAAGTGTGACCTCTATCACTAATGATAGCCCTCGAATGCCATATCTCGTAAATATATTCTTTTAAGGAATCGTATGACAACTTTGGCATCATTAGTGGGAAGAGCTTCACTTTCTACCCATTTCGAGACATAATCTACCATTACAAGAATGAATCTTTTTCCAAAAGATATAGAAAGGTCCCATGAAATCTATACCCCAAACATCAAATAACTCACATTCTAAAATAGGTTGCATAGGCATTTCATGTTTTTTAGATATATTTCCCCATTTTTGACAAGACTCACAAGATTTAACATACTTATAAGCATCTCTATATAGTGTAGGCTAATAAAACCACATTGTAAAACTTTAAAAGCGCTTTTCCAACCTCCATGATGACCTCCCGCCTCACGATCATGGCAAAACGACAAAACACTTAAAATTTCATTATCGTGCACACATTTTCTCGATTATCCTATCCTAACATTTATGGAAAAGGTCCGGTTCCTCCCAAGAATAAAATTTTAAGTCATAAAAGAACTTTTTTTCTCACGCCAAGTCCAATGAGACGGAATATAATCACAGGTTTAAGTAATTAATGATATCTCCAAACCAAGGTGACATTTCTTTAGAAGGAATTCTATTCTTTAATAACTGCATGGTTGAAGGAGTATCTATTCTAAATAGTTGTTCATCAGGAAATGAATCTTTAATTTCATTTCCTATTTCTTCATCATTTTCCATTCTACTTAGATGATCTGCTACTACATTCTCACTTCCTTTTTTATCTTTAATTTCAATATCGAATTCTTGAAGTAAGAGAATCCATCTAAGAAGACGAGGTTTAGCATCTTTCTTACTCAGTAAATACTTCAAAGGTCGAATGGTCTCAGATGAATAATAACCTTAGATCCAACAATATACGATCTAAACTTATCTAAGGCAAAAATTACAAATTCAATGCTTTCTTTTCTCAGAGTTATGTTATTTAGTTGAGCAAAGGTTTAATGTGTGAGATGCATAGTAAATAGCTTTGAGAATTTGGTTATATCTTTGACCTAAAACGACTCCTACAGCTAAATCACTTGCATCACACATAATCTCAAACGGCAAACTCCGCTTGGTGCTACTAAAACTCAAAAGCAAGAATTAATCTCACTTTTAGGGTCCGAAAGGCTTCCATACATTTATCACAAAGTAAAAGGTACTTCCTTTTCAAGCAAATGACTTGTGAGGCTTTGCTATTTTCGAGAAATCGGCAATGAATCTTCTATAAAATCATGCATGTCCCGTAAATCCTCTTAGAGTTCTTAAATTAACTCGGTGGAGGTAATTATTCAATTACTTCGACTTTAGCTTTATCAACTTCAATACCTTCTTCAGAGATTCTATGACCTAAAACAATTCCTTCCGATACCATTAGATGACATTTTTCCCGCTTTAGTACTAGATTGGTATCTTCACAAATAAGTAACACTCTGCTCTAAGTGTAACAAACAAACATCAAATGAGTCTCCGTAAACACTAAAGTCATCTATAAAAATTTCTAAGAATTTCTCAACCATATCAAAGAAATATAGCCATCATACACCTTTGAAACGCAAATGGTGCATTACATAAACCAAACGGCATTCTTTATAAGCAAAAGTTCCATACGGACAAGTGAAAGTAGTTTTTCTCTATCTCCTATCGCAATGAATATTTGTAAATATCCTAATAACCATCTAAGAAACAAGAATACTTATGTCCACCTAAACGCTCCAACATCCGAACTATGAATGGAAGTGGATGATGATCTTTCTTAGTATGATCATTTAGTTTTCTAAAATCAATGCACATTCGATAACCTCGTAATCTCTCTTGTCGGAATCCATTCATTCTTTTCATTCTCTTTCACCGTGAAACCTCATTTCTTTGGTACCACTTGAGTTGGACTTACCCATTCACTATCCGATATGGGAAAAATTATCCCCATTTCTAATAGCTTAATGACCTCTTTCTTAACAATTAACCGCAAATTTGGGTTGAGGCGGCGCTATGTTGAATACAAGGTTTAGCATCTTCCTTCGTAATTATCTTATGAACGCAAATCTCGTGGCTAATACCTCAAATATCGGCAATCGCCCATCCAAAAGCTTTCTTATGCTTTTTCAACATTCTAAGTAATTGATCTTCTTGTTGCTCGCTTAAAGATGATGAAATAATAACCGTAATAGATTATTAGTTTCAAGAAAAGCATACTTCGATTTAAAGGTAACGGTTTCAATTCCGCATTCTTAGGTGGATCTTCCAAAGATGGTTTAAGAACTCGCTCCTTCTAGTTCTAATTCCAAATACTTATACCATGATGGTTTAAAAGTAAAACTTCCTTTATCTGTAGAAAGGATTATCTCTTTCATTTCGGTGTCTTTCTCATCTTCCTTATAGATAGACAGAGTTAAGCATTCTTCTAATCTGCCTTCAAAAGTTGGTAATCGAATATCATAGATGTAATGAATATCTTCTATAAAAGAACATGATTCTCGTGATCTCAGATGGATGGTTCATAGCTTTGAAAATATTGAAAGCAACTTCATCTTCATTGACTCTCGAATTAACTCTCCTTTCTCGACATCTATTAAAGTTCTTCCTCGTAGCTAGAAAATGGTCGACCTAAGATAAGTGGCGCCTGAATATCCTTCTTCCATTTCCATAACTACAAAGTCTACTGGAAAATAGAACTTGTCTACTTTAACCAATACGCCCTCAATAATTCCTTTAGGGTATTTAATCGATCTATCCGCCATTTGCAGAGTCATTTCACTTCGTAAGCTTTCCTATGCCTAGCCTTCTATAATCCTCATAAGACATGAGATTTATACTAGCTCCAAGATCACATAAGACCTTCTTAAATGTAAATCCTTTAATTTCACATGGGATGGTAAAACTTCCAGATCTTTCACTTAGGTGGTAACTTATGCCGCAAAACTCAGAACATTCTTCATTTAGGCATATATTCTCATATTCCTCTAATTTTTCTTGTTTGATGTAATATCTTTCGTAAACTTTCCATAAGGTGCATACTAATTGTAGCTTCGATAATGTGGATATTAACATGAATATGACTTAAAAGTATCAAGGAAACGAGCATACATCCGATTAGTTTTAATCTTTTAATTTGATCTTTAGGTGGGTAAGGTAAAGATTCTAAATCTATAACCTTGATCCCAAAGTCATTTTCTTTCCTTTCTCTTAAACTTTTGAGTATTACTTGATCGCCAAGTATCATGATCTTGAGTTTTTCTTTTAAAACATTCCCTCGAATCAATCTCTACTTCGATTCCTTCATTTCTCTTGTTTTTCATCCTTGTTTTCATTATCTTCTATTCTAACACGTTCCTTGAATAAAGTCCTTAAATCTTTATCCATGGGATCTTTCAAAATCCTTAGGATTTTTTACCCATTTTTCACCTTCATTCTCGTGTTCCAAACTTCTATTCCTTTTCAAGAAATTCTCTATAATTTCTTCTTCCTCATCGAAATTCAAGTTCATCTTTAGTTTCATCATTTTTTCCATCTAAATCATTTTCTACTTCATTATTTCCAAGTTTTCTACTCCATTACTACCACAGTAGTTTTCTACTTCTCGAATTACAACATTTACCTCTCTTGGGTTTCTTTCAAGATTGCTTGGTAATCCTCCGTGAGGTCTACTGTTATTACGCTCACCTTCCCTACTCAAATGATCTTCCATATTCCTTAATGAGGCTTCTATCGCTCTCATTCGTATCATGTCCACTCATAGATGTTTTCATCGAACTCAAATCCTTAGTGACTGCACTCTATGTAAGTCATCATTGTTTCCATATTCTTAGCTTGAGTAGATACTACACCCATCATATTTTCCATTAGTTTTTCCCATTTTTCAACATCTTCTCAGTGGAGTTGAACTTTGAGTTACCGTATACTTTGAGTGGTATGTCGAGGATAGATCTGGTAATGATTGTAAATTCGATTAGATGTGTTTTCTTGATAAACTTGATTATTATTCATATTCCTATACCGAATCGATATGGCGGTTGTCCTTGCTTACTAGGGTTTTCGCACTCATCGAAAAGTAGGGTGATCTCTTCTAATAGCATTAAACGAGTTTGAATATGCATTGTTCAAATTCCTATGTCACAAGAAAACTCACCTCCTCTCTTGAATATCCTGTTGGTTCTTCGATCCCTAATGGCATTTTATCCTCGATTTGAGTATTCAATGGTGTACTATTTTCCTAACTTTGGTTTTGTTCGATTGTAGCCATCAAATTTCCTACTCAAATTTTCTAAATGTGCTAGAACTTCCGTATTAGATGTACATTCTCCCCGCAAAATCTACTTTTCTCGTGCTAGAACCGCTTTCCACATTCTCGTTATTTTTGGAAATCTTTTCTATAGCATCGTAAACTATTTGAGCTTCACTCATCATTAAAGAACCACCACATGCATGATCTACATCCAGACGTGAATCTTTTCTTAATTTACTTACGTAAAAGTTGAATTTGCATATCTAAGGAATAACCATGGTCGGACAGTTCTTAACAATTTTTTAAATCTTTCCTGTGCATTCAAGCCGCTTTTCGATCCTCGCCTAAAGTTAGCAACCTCGACTTTTAATTCCAAATTTCGTCCCGGAGTGAAATATTGTTTCACAAATTCACTTTGAATATCCTCCCAACTAGTCGTTGAATGATGTGGAAGAGACATAAACCAATCTCGGCTCGCCCTTTTAAAGAAAAAGGAAACATAGTCATCCTCGTTAGTTCCTTATGAGCACCTTGACTTTTGGTCAGATTGCACAGCTTCTTCAAAAAGATAGAGATGATGATGTGGATCTTCATCATCCTCTCCTAGAAATTGGGCTCTTGCAAGGCAATTAAATAAAAAGATGAGATTTAATTTCAATTTGTTTGCTCCTTCATTTGGTAAAAGAATGGGATTATTAGTCTTGTTCCTTCTATGGTTTGATCACGTATAGGTCTCGGGTTTGGTGGGTTATTACGATTATTCTCGGTTCCGATCTTGATTATTTCTATTATTATGATTTTGATTATTATTAGGGTTAATGTGGTTTTGTCCATGCCTGAGCATGATCTAGCCTCTGCTCATTTGTTTCATCACTAGTTTCAAATGCATTTCTCGTATTTTTATTGTAAGATGATTCCGCTTGTAGATTTTCCAAGAGTCCTAAGTCGGTTTGACCACGCTTACTCTCTATTCAGAATCGCTTTCATAAGCGCTTATGTCAGCTTATAAGGAGTAAGTGAGGTTTTACCGCTTCCGTCATCAACTAACGAAAATAGAAAATGCTCGAGTTTTATAGAAGAATAAAATTGGTACTAAAAGAAAGTAGATACCAACGAAAAATAAAATAGAAATGAGATAAGAAAAAGTGTTGATTTATCCTCGAGAATTTTGAGCTAATACAAGTAGTAACCATAGACACAAAGAAAGAAATTAGCGACGTTGTCCCCGGCAACGGCGCCAGAAAGCTGACGGACGTTTTCTAGTGCTATACAATCCTTACCGGCAAAGCACCCGGTCAAATCATAGTGCTAGTGTGGTGAGTCGAGTGTCGAATCCTCGTGAAACGTGGTAATTCTTTTAAGTGTGGTTAAACACCAAAGAGTCAAGTATTAACTCGATCTAAACCGTAATTTTATAACACAGACACTACTATTCTACTTAACATAAAGTAAATGCGTAATTTAAAATTATTCTAATATAATATATATAGATATATAAATATATATAGATGTACATGGATTGTAAAATATATATATATATATATATATATATATATATATATATATATATATATATATATATATATATATATATATATATATATATATATATATATATAGTTTTATAATAATAGACTAGATATGTATAATTTTATAGAACTAGCCAAAGTTTATATAATTGATTTATACGATCTTTTCAAGAAATGTAATGTGCTCGATCTTTCCTTTTATATTAGGTCCAATTGAGTAAATGAAACGGTGCACTCCTCGAGGTTAACAATTCCTCCTCACACGAGCGTATGAAATTGTCATATGTCAAATTGTCATCGCTTAATCTCCACAACCGCCCCATGCTAATCTCGCTAGTCTCAACAGTACCGAGTACAAATCTACCCCGGATAAAAGAGGTTATTCCGCTTGTCGACGGCCGATATTATTCAAAAGGCTCCGTTGTCGCGGATCGATTTAACTTTCCGGTGTTAGTTTCAATTAAACCGCTGATTTTAACATTATTACGATCTTGAGCACAAATTTAATAAGATTCATCTTTCCCAAGACAAATCGCCTCGGTAGGAAATAGGATTCCGCTTGTCACGCCAGACGCCAATTTTACCCTCCGGTTTTTCTATCTTTTATCTCATATCCTAACTTCTCCGGTCGCCATCGTCAAAAGTTATATGTTGCGATTCATCTTGGTTAATTACTTCAATCCGAATATTATCAATACGCTGCAAAATAGAAAAAGATTCAATTAACTCAATTTTAGTAAAATTTTACTTAGACAACATTCATTTACCAAAAGATCGAAATAAAACGATTACATAACTTTGGCTAGTTATAAGATTTAGCCTAAAAACATTATAACGATTAAAAGATAAAACAAACATAACAAACATAAATACTTTAGAAATTTTACCCGATTACAAATGTCAATCGTAGGTCGATTTTTCCGGATATTACAACGACTTCAACAACAACATCGAAATTCGATAATTTCCCGAAGCATTACAACAATACTACGATATTATTATTTTTGGCATAAGGCCTATTTACAACTACTAAATAAAAAGAAAATAAGAAGGAGGAGATATATATATATATGCTATATGTATATATATATTGGTACCCCGATCCGCTTCAGACCGATGCTCCTTATATAGAAATTTGATGAAGGCCGGACCGGCCGGTCATAGCTGGATCGGGCCGGTGTAATCATCACATTCATCCCCTTAATTATCCAATTTTCGGATAAAATTATATATTTTAGAATAAAACTTCTAAAATTCATATCTCGAGTTCTCGATCTCCAAACAACATGATTCAAGAGGCATCGGAAAGCTCTCGAAAAATCTACAACTTTCATGAAGTACTTTCTTCGTAAAATGTCGCTTTGATGAGCCATTCGCTTGTCGAAGATATTTCTCGATTACCACTAAATCGAATCGATTAGCTACTTGACCACTTCGATTGACCACTTGACCACTTAAGCAATTCGATTGACCACTTAAGCTCGTGACACTCTCTAAATCCTTTCGTAGATATGATTATACTTCAAAATGTCGATTCTCGGGTCTTGGCTTATACATCCGCAATAAAATACCACAAATACCCACGTAAATCGACACTTACATTCCGATTTACTAAAATCGGTACAAAATGATAACTTTTTACTATTATTACTAAGTTTTACTACTAACTACTCTAAACTATAAAGATTAACATTTCATACTATTTATATCATAATTTCATATATTTTATATAGAATTCGCTGATAAAACATAATAATATAACGATATTTAATCATATAAAAGTAGTATATCACCCTGAGGTCGCGAGGCTACAAAGTGATCCATGAGCTCCAAGTCTCAAGTGCCATTACTATTTCCCCTCTTCTAGTCTCATTACCATTCGTGCCCAAAACATGTCAAACTTTATCTACCCCTCTTTCTCCATTCTCAAGTCTCTTATAAGCTCATCATCCTTATATCATGATCCATGTAATCTTTCCTACTGAAATCAAGATTTGAATATGAAAAAGTAGTTAAATTCCAAAGAATACGTGTTAGGCCACCAACTACAAACTCTAATCCGGCAGTCAGCAGAGTTGAGTGAGCGAAAGCATTGTCACCACAAACTCTACCCGTGCATTAATCATTAGTTTCTTAATTATATATCTTATTTTACCGCCTTGTATTTGCATCACAAATTCAAAAAAATAGTCATTTTTTCCCATCAAAATATCATGAAAACACACAAACAAAAAGAAAAAGAAAAAAACCACGATGGTCACCTAAAGAAAAGGGAAGAAAAAGAATAAACACTAATATGAACATTAAAGAGAAGAACATACACGTTTCTAACGTTCAAGAAAATATATCTCAACACGACGATTTAATTGAACTATGGAATCAATTTATTGATTTTATAGCATTCGCATCACCGCTAAGTGAACATAAACCTAACAAATTGAATAGTTAGTGAATCTTTTTATTTGATTACCAATATTTAAAAAACATCCATAATCCATCTCAAAAGAGATATGTGAGGATAATTAATACATAAATAAAAGAAGAAAACAATCTCTCGGAGAGAGTACCTACGCATCATATGTATCCATCAGAGAAATTTTTCATGCATCCACCAAAACACTTGAAGGGAATGCCGACATATCATGGCTATGATATGTTAAAAATAAACCTTCGACCATCCATGAAATGAAAGGCATTGTTATTAGAATATAAACTGTTTCTAAACGGTATGTTGGTGAGGGTAGGGTTGGTGTGATGACAATAAAATAGTTGAAGAAGGAAAAAATAATAGTAAGTGACATGAAAGACAATAACTGGATAGAGTAGAACTAACACTTCTTAATCTCAATCCCAAATTCTTTATCCCATTCCTAGATTCTTTACCAATCGGCGACCTCAACATTCCTTTGGCTTCCCACCTCTCATCGCCGAAATGCAAATTTGCAGATAATTTTTTAATAAAAGTCTCTCGAGAAACAATGCAAATTGCTTTTTTTTTTTAAAAACTATCTTACTTCGCACAAATGTGTCATCAAATAAATAGCCAACAAACACAAATCAAGAAGAAGCGTTCAATGACATTTACAATGGCATCCATTGAAATAAAAAACAAAGCCAATGCCATTGAAGCACTAATACAAAATATACACATCCAACACGATCTAGCTAGGCAATTGAAATTTTCACATACATGCTACCGTCTTTCTAAAAAATAGAAATATTTACCTATAAATTCTAGAAATATCCTATCCTATATCCTATACAAAGACAAGGGGGGGATGTTGGGGGAGCGACACGTGGCATATATTTTGGGATTTTCCTTTTTTTTTTTTTCCAATTTTTTATTTCGCTTTCCTATATTAGCACATGTGTGTTTTTTTATGCACGTGCGTATTTTTCGTTTCATCATTTCCTTTGTCAACGGTTTTTTTTTTTTTTATATTTTCGATTAATTTAACAAATTGTGCTACGTATTTATCCTAATCTTACTAACTAAGACAAGGGGGAAAAATGAGGGGATAACACGTGTCGGCTAATTTGGTTTTTTTTTTTTTTTTTTTAACTTCTTCCTATATCACATATATATATCCTATCCTAATATGATACGACAACGTAATATTTCAATGTACTAGAGTTTGTTTGTATTGTGTTCTTTTCCTATATCAAGACAAGGGAGGAATGTTGGGGGAGAAACGATCGACGCATATAGCATTAAATAAATCTAATATTATACACAAGCCTCTACGTCGTCGTATCAAATAAAAGCAAACGGATGCTAAAAAGACTTGGGTAAAAACGTAAAAGCTACTATAAACAGAAATTTACCATACTAAAGATAGATAGTTAAGATTACAAAGATGAAAAACACAAAGACTTATACAATACGATGCCTTAAAAGTAGAAATACAACAAATCCAAGAGAAGAAATACAACCTAACTCATACAATCTTAATATGATGTCGCCACCTCGAGATATATGTATATGTACAGTCTTAATATATGTATTTTGTACAGTCTTAATATATGTAGTTTTTGGTCGACTTAATATATGTATTTTTTCGCCACCTCGAGATAACTCGTACATGCATATGATAGTACAGTCTTAATATGATGTTTTTTCACCTTAATCATTTTTTCCAGCCAGATAATTTTTTTATATCGCGTGTAAACTGGAAAAATAATAAAAGGTTATAAATACCGGTAGCTTTAACTCGGGGAAAAAAAATATATATATATATAAGAGTTATTTTATTTACTTTATTTCTACTTAATAAAAACTTTAGCCATAATTTAAAATTAACTGTTAATGCAGACCGTTAGGTGGCATGATAATCAAGTTGAGGGTACACGTGTGTACTATATGTTCAGCCAACAAATATACTACCTCCGATCTAAAATATAAGTTATCCTATATTTTTTTACTTGTCTCATAATATAAATCATTCTACATTACCAATGCAACATTTATTGCTTTTTCTCTATCTTACCCCTAATTTATTATGAATTCAATAACTTTTCATTACTTAACAACTATTGCATTAATGATAGTCAAGGGGTAATTTAGACATTAACCTTCAAATTAATGACATTCAACCAATTCCTTAATCTGTGTGAAAATTCCTAGGATGACTTATATTTTGAACCGGAGGTAGTATATATAGGATATATTTTTTTAGCTTCTAAGTAATAGGAAATTGTAATAGTTTAATATATTTGTTACTATAAACAATTAGCTGGCAGCAAGTAGCCGATACACGTGTATGTCAAATCTTCACAAAACAAATTTTTTTTTTTTTTTTTTTTAGAAAATGCTATGTCCACTACACAAAAGTCAGAGTGGATGACGTCATGATTTACGTCATTCACGTATCAGAGAAAATTTTTTTTTTTAGAGGCCCCGACTAAATATGCAGATGATGACGTTGTAGAGATAATAGAATGATGTAAGACTACCGCTTAGCTTTCTAAATATTAGGAAATTAAAATAATTTGATATAATTTTTATTAGAAAGAATTAGCTGGCATCAATAAAGAAAATTATCTTTCAACAACTCTCCCTATTCTCAAGAATTGAGTACCAATTTTTCTTCTCCTCTGTACCAAATTGTCCCTTCAATGTCCAGTCTGATTTTTTGCAGATAGAAAGTCTCAAATTTTCGTCAGAGGAGGTTGATTTTCTTGACCATTTTGCTGCTTAGTTCGAGGTACTCTCAGGTGGCTGTTGAAATTGCATTCTACATGATCATGGATAATATATTCAGATGGTATGATTCATGCATACTACATTCGAAGAAGAAAACCTTCCAACTATGTAAGTACAGTTTTAATTATTATATTTAAATATAAACAGTTAAACTCCATAATTAGGTCCTACACAACAGCCTATGTATGAACACTTGAACTTCATATCCTCTTTCTTCGGCCTTAAATACAACAAACAGCTGAAATAAAATTTACCTTCAAGAAACAACCTGTATTCAAGGTATAAGCATCCTTTAAATTAAATATAAAGGCTTGAGCTTTTAATTAAATTGCTTTGTGCAGTAAATGGCTCTTAGCTTTGAACATCAAAGTTTCATTCACATATTGTATATATATATATATATATTGAATTTCTTATCAAGCTGTCTGCCTATTTCATTTGGATTCTGAATATCACAACATGATTCAGTTTCAAGTATGATGTATTGTATATACTTTCTTCACTTTGCATGCCCAGAAATTAAGGCTTAGATATGTATGTTATTTAGTTTCCTTTTGTTCCTCTGTAGACATTAGAATTTGTAGTATGTCTTAATGGATTTGTTTAGCAATAGTATCTACATGCCCTTTATTGAGGCTGTTTAACATCCATATAATCAATCTACCTTAGCCTTCAACTTTTTTTTTTTATATTATACTGATGCCTCCTGCTCTGATCTTTTTTTTTATAAAAATCACTACCTGCTGTTTAGAAATTATAATCATAGATTATGAATTGATATAATCTTCAATACCTAGGTTAACCAAATCTATACTTAACACAGCAGCCAGTTGTAAAGAATATAGATGTTTACTTAATAGAAAAATAATGTGCGGAAAAGGAAAAGGAAAAGGAAAAGGAAAATCCCATAATATACCTACCAAATATGTGTTCCCTGTTAGGTCTAAACCAAGATTTAGTTTTAACCCAGAGCCTATTCTGACCAAAATACATAACACTCTTATAACTTCACATACCAATAAAAAAGGTTAAATCACAGTAAGGTAGGTAATAGGAAATCAGTTTTATACCTTGCACCTTAACCTGCTTGTAGACTTCTTGAATCAGATGAGGTTGTTACAACACTTATTAAAAATCCTTCAACTTGTTTCTATGCTTTGTGTGTCAACTCTTATAAAAACAGAAACAAAAACCCTGCAAACAAAAGAACACCCAATAACAGCATATACCTGACCCCTTAGTAACATTCCATCTGTCTCTAATATTTTAAGCCCTTTTGGCATTTGTTGTAGATATACAACTGTTACTTTTGTTCATGCAACTCCCAGCTCCTGTTGTGTCGATGAAAATGTTGTTTTTACCAATAACCCTTTACCAAGTTTTTTTAGCTATTAATTTCTGCTACTGAACAGACAAAAAACTTTAGATCTTTCAGTAAAACTTTTTATATATTACATTAGGACTCATCTATTTTCTGCACAATGTAAAATCTGTGCTTACAGTAGCCTTACCCAATAAGGTTTTGTGTGAGAGTTTGCTCTCAAAAAACAAAAACACAATGGTATGCTAGGTAAATTCCCTCAAGCGATTACACCAATCTATCCAGCTTAACTTTACACAAATGACATAAAATTTATCTGGATATGTAGGAATAAAATGTGTTCGTGTTTCCCATGTAATTACTATTTCAACTGTGAAGCCTGTGTTCCTCACGCTTACAAATTGGACATATATTGTTCCTGTTTTCCTTTACATGGCATTCTTTGGGTTCTTATAAATATATTGGCCATCCATGTGCAGAAACATTTGTTCACCCTTACTCTGAATACTCGCACACGATCATATTTTCTATGCACTGTCTAGGTTTCAATATTCAGATGACTGCCGCCTTTGTTTGGTCAACATATGATAGTCGGTGAGCGGCCATACTTACCTAACTTATATTTTTGGCAGGTCAGTGAATAAAAGGCGTTACTCTTTCTTTGTTTCGGGAAGAAGAAAATTGCTTCAGGTTAGTGTAGTTAGGGGTACTACTGCAAACCCCAATAGTTGGGGAGCTATGGAAAACCCCGTAGTTACGGGATCTACAGAAAATCCTGTTCTTTTTTGCACACATTATCACTTGCTGCCAGTTTTCCTTATTCAGGATATTGTAAGTTTTAAAACTTAGTATATTTGCATATCTGTAGTACATGTTTATTAAAACTTTCCATTTTTTTTTATTGCATCCACCTGTCCATTATCATCAAAGCTTAGAGACAAGTAGACATAGGGATTATGCTCTCTTCTGTAAGTAAGTATATTGGTCATGTACTTGGCTACACGTTCATTTAGGTTGTCTTGAAAACCCATGCAACTGTACGGCTCTTGCCCATGATTAATTCTTACCCACTGTGCTTCACACTACTTCGTTTAGGGATCTGAAAACTCTTTATATTACTCATGCATAGTGCTTTCTGTTAGAATTTGTGCTGGCTTTAAGTTGCTGTCCACAAAGTGCACTGTCCCTTTCCCATCATGTCACACCTTGGTTGTGTGGAATCTTACCCTCTCATGCCCCCAAACATGTTTGAACCTTATATATATTCAATAGTCTCAGGCTTTTTCACTCCTCTCTATTTCGTGCTGTTGCTCCACCTATATAAAAAAGAAAAAACCTTTGTATGTTGCCCTTGCTATAATATGACTTTAAAATGCTTTTGTTGCTCATCAACAGTTTTTTACTATCTGTAAGGAGGCCAATCTAATTATATTCAATTGTTTTCTAATTTACAAATAATTTTTAACTGCTGTCTTTGGCCTTTGTTTGTCCCTTTTATGTAAATATATAAACTATCTACCTGCCCCATTTTCTGTCTAGGAATTTAGCCTCATGCATGAAAAGCCCTACATAAAAATAATGATGAATACCTCTGCCCCAAACTTACGTGGCTACCATCCTTCTGCACAGCTAGCAAATTCTGCACTGCCTGGGGTATTAAGTCCTACCTCTGATTCAGTATCTACATCTCGTTCTTATAGAAAATTAGCAATACAGAAATGGTGTGCAAAAAAAATGAGGAACAAACTTTCTTTTTTACACTCTACTCCTTTGGTTGAACAGAATAAACCGGAAAATGCTCATCCTTCTACATTAACTGCTGTAAACAAACCTACAAGGGATCTTACGAATGTCAACATATATAAAAACACAAAAAAGCAGTCGCTTAATAATAAATCACTTGCATGCCTTCATCAGACACGGTTGGTTAGGGTTCCAGAATCTGATATGGTATCTACTGCACACCTTTTATATACAGGTGTGAGCCCAAATCATCTGTCTACCCATACTGATGTGGTCCCTACCCCTTCAACAGATTGCGGTCAGTTGTCGACTCCAATCTCGTTACACCCTTTGGCTCCTAATCAAAACTCATTGCCTTCTCTAGGAAGTGAAACGTCTCCTGCTATCACTCTAAGTGCTTCTACTGGTCCCATATCTCTAAGTAGAAATATGGGCCATAAAACCCAACACAGGAAAAAGAAAAACCAGCCAATAGATATTGTTTTCCCACAGGACCCTTTTGCAAATACCGCAAGTGGTCCTAGCATCTTGCCAAAAGTAGACACCTGTAGTTCATGTGGAGCGGTTAGATTTGCCTATGAACCTCCTAACTCCTGTTGTAGCAATGGGGCTATTGTTTTAGTGTCTACTCCGCTGCCCAGCATCTTGATTGATATGCTGACTTTGGATTCTGCAGAATCGAAAATTTTTAGATCTTGCATTAGAACTTACAATAACCATTTGGCTTTTACTTCCCTAGGTGCAAGCTATGATAAAGATTTATCAAAGAGAAATAAGGGTATCTACACATTTAGGGTCCAAGGTCAGGTATACCACTTCATGCCAGATTTGTTAGGCACTGCTGGTTCTAGCAAAAACTTACAATTTTACCTTCATGATACAGAACATGAAATCACAAACAGGCTGTTAAATTGCCCAAGATTGTATGAAATGTCTTTACAGAAAATCCTTTTGGTCCTTGAAGATAATCCATATGCAAAATTTTTTAGAAGCCTCAGAAATGAACTTGGCCTTCAAGAACATGATATTCTGTTGTATTGCAACCCAAATGTAGACCAACGTGTCTATAACAAGCCTTCTGTTAACCAGGTTGCTGGTATCTTGGTAGATGGCACTGAAAATAACCACAGGAGCATTAAAATATACAGCCTCAATGGTTCTTCTCTCATAACATCCAAAGATTACTACGCATGCTATGATCCCCTCCGATATCCTTTGCTTTTCCCTTACGGGCAAGCTAGGCGGCATCAAGGCATTCCGCCCGAGATCCCGGAGAGAAAGAGAGAGAGGTAGGTCGACATTGTCATTGCCGTTAGCTTAAATCCTTCAGATGCACATGATGCTCAAACTTTGCTAGGTCGTGAAGATGAAACAATGAATTTAACCATAGATAACCCTAATTCTGTCTCCATACGCGAATATTATTGCTATCGATTCCAGATTAGACAATCGCATCAATCATACTTGCTCCATTTCGTCGTCGCTTGTTCCAACAATATGCAGTGGACATGTTTGTTAAACTCAAACACGTAGACTAGATTATTTCAAATCTCAAAGAAGAAAACATCGCATATGAATTCCTACAAGGAGTTTCGGTGCTTTTACCACAAAGCAAAGAGTTTGTGGTCGATAGTATAGCGTACATGTGGTCTTGCTCGCTACATTCATAAAGCCTGCCCAAGACACACGAGGAAAAATACTTAGATGCTATGTCTTTGGTTCGAAAGTTTGGGAAGCCTGATATCTTTCTAACGATGACATGTAACCCTAACTGGAAAGAGATTAAGGAACATCTAAAGTACCGTGAATTAGCTCAAGATAGGCATGACATTGTATGCAGAGTATTTAGTATTAAATTGAGGTAATCAAAAAATGAAATCTTAAAAAAGATATCTTTGGCCAGGTTGCAGCATACACATATGTCATTGAGTTTCAGAAAAGAGGTTTACCTCATGCTCATTTGCTCCTCATACTCAAACCACAATTTAAGCTTTACCGACCTGAAGAGTTTGACATGTTTGTTTGTTCAGAATCTCGACAAACTTATGCATCCCCATCTCGCATAAGTTAGTTTTGAAGCACATGTTGTATGGGCCCTGTGGTCATAAAACCCTTCAAATGTCTCGCATGAAAAGCAATGGTACATGCAAAAACTTCTTTCCTAAGTCATTCTACGAAGAAACAAACATGATCGATGATGCATACCCAAACTATCGTAGAAGAAATAATCATGTACGAGTAAAGCGTGTGAGGCGCTTTGGTTAGATAACCGTTGGGTTGTCCCATACAACCCTTACCTCCTGCCACTTTTGATCGCCACATAAACGCTGAGATTTGTTCAACAATCAAAGTCGCCAAATATATTTACAAGTATATTTGTAAAGGGAGCGATCGCGATATTATTCAATTTATCAAACCAAAATCAGCCTGACCAATCTTCTGGTAATTGCAATGAGATTAATGAGATAGACCAATATAGAAGTGGCCGGTGGATTTCAGCCCCTGAATCTTTATGGCGCATGTTTAGATTCCCACTTCATCGAAATGAAACCCCCAGTCATCCAAATGCACCTTCACCTAGAAAATTACCAACCTCCTCAAGCACAAACAAATTTTCTCTCAAGTGTTCTCCATAATCCATTGAATAAAAAACTATGTTAACCGAGTTTTTTACATGAATCAAACTGATTCTAATGCAAAGGCTAAGAATTGTGTTTATTCGTAATTTCTGCACCATTTTGTCCGTTAGCGCACAAAAAAATGGAAGCTTCGCGCTGTGGGGAATTTAGTTGGTAGGGTTGTGACCGCGCAACCAATCGAAGAGAGCGCATTTTCACGGTTACTTCTAAACAAGGTTCGTGCCCAACATCATATACAGACCTTAAAAGTGTGCATGGCCAAGTTTTTGACACTTATCGTGAAGTTGCCTTAGAACGCGGCTTGTTGGACCAGAATAATAGTCAAGAACAATGCATGTCAGAGGCTGCATTGTACAACATGCCTGGTGTGCTCAGAAAGCTTTTCGCTGATTTGCTCATACATTGTTGCCCTAATAATCCTTCTGCCCTATGGTCCAAATTTGAAAAGAGTATGTCCCTTCATTTTACTTACCATTCAGCCTTACCACCCACCTCAATAAGAGAACAAGTTTTGCACCAAATCAACTCCTATTTAGTTGGTATGGGCAAGAGCTTGAAACACTACAATATTTGCCCACATTTCTTTCCAACAAATTCTGATGAACCTCCAGCCACAGCAAGGGAGGTTAGCTTAGAAAAAGCTCTTATTGTTTCTAATTGGGATCTACAATCAGAAACACTGTTAAATGCTGAACAGAAAAATGCATTAGATTGTATTATTTCATCTATCTACCACAACAAACCAGGAGCATTTTTCCTGGATGGTCCTGGTGGAACTGGGAAGACATTCCTTTACCGTGCACTTCTAGCACACGTCAGATCAAAAGGCCATATAGCTTTGGCAACAACCACATCGTATTGCCGCTTGCGCTACTACCTGGTCGACTACTCACCTGCATTCAAAATACCAATTGATCTGAGGATGCTTCATCATGTAGATCAAAGAAACAATCCGCTTTAGCTTTACTTATTAAAGAGTCAAAGTTAATACTATGGGATGAGGCTCCAATGGCAAAAGATCACCATCGAGGCCTTAGATAACTCGCTCAAAGATTTAATGGAATCCGAGCTCATGTTCGGTGGCAAGATAATTGTCTTGGGTGGCGATTTCCGCCAAACCTTACCGTAGTTACTTAAAGGCACAAAATCGTAAACCATAAATGCCTCTTTAATTAAGTCCCCATTGTGGCCAAAGCTCACACAACTACACCTACTGTCAAACATGCGCTCGCTTAGATCCTGATTTTACTTTTTTTTTTTGGCCATAGGAAACGGCATATACTAGTCTAAAGACATTGACATGATATCATTACCTCATCATATTTGCCATACAAATATATCTTCATCTGATGATTTAGATGACTTTATCTCAGTTTTCTATCCTGACTTGCAAGAAATAGCCAACATCAATGTCCCGTTTATGAACAAAGCTATTCTTACAACCAAAAACCTGTTTGTAGATGAAATAAATGAAACCATAATACAGAAATTCCCAGGCAAATCAGTTGAATACATAGGGTTTGACGAAACTATTAACCCATCTGACCAAGGTCTATATGAAGATATGATAAATACTTTGTGTCATAATGGCTTGCCTCCACACAAGATTATCCTAAAACAAAATGCACCAATTATTTTGTTACGCAACATAGATCCTGGTGAGGGTCTGTGCAACGACACACGCTTGATTTGCAAAGGCTTCTCAAAAAAAGTTCTTCATGCTGAAATTGTAATTGGAGATTTTGCAGGTAAGCAAGTTTTTATACCTAGAATTCCTTTGCACCCCGCTAAAGGTGAGTTTTGTCCGGTTCCTTACAAAAGAGTCCAATTCTCAGTTCGCCTATGCTTTGCAATGACAATAAACAAAGCACAAGGTCAGGCTCTAGACTTTGTCGGTGTCTATCTTAAAGAACATGTCTTCTCCCACGGCCAACTTTATGTTGCACTATCCCGTGCACAAACTTCTTCCCAAGTTAAGGTTTTCATAGCCAAGAAAGCTTCTAATATATCCACACAGATACAAACACGGAATGTTGTGTACAAAGAAGTGTTACAATTGTGACAAGATTTTGTTCCACTAATGTTTATCTTAACTAGCTTCTTGTTAATTGTTCTTCCTTTAGTCGCATTACACATACTAATGCAATGAAATTTATCTATACAAAAAACAAATAGAATCTTAACCATATTGCAATGTGATCACATTTCTCCTTCTACATGACTTCACTAATTTGTATCACCTATTTGCGGTTTATTGGTTTTACTCTGCCATTGTTGTCATCATTGTTGAATCCAAGGTAAGCATACATACAAAACACATAAGCAAAATTTCATATTCAAATGCACTTTTCAACTTATCATCGCTTCATGTTGTTTCAACACTTTGCACCTTATACAATCCATATTCAATAACAAGACGTAGCTTACATTAATACACCATCTCATTGTTCGACATGGCGCTTCTCATTATTTCCAGGATATGGATGTAAAACTATCTCGATGCCAATCAAATTACCCTTCAACAACAACAAAATGGACGCGGTTAGTTCAAGGAATTGAGCGTCATGAATGCCAAGAAAAAGAAAATGGTCCTCTCTACGTAAACTATATAGTCACAGAGATACAAAGTGGTATATTACTTTTTTTCGTGCTTCACTATATTTGCATTCCCCTCTTTTCCACTTAATATTAACAAATGATAGATGCTTGTATTATGATTTCGCCTGTTCTGCCTTCTTACCAGGGAACCAAAGTCCCTATTGTTGTCTTTGACGGAAATGTGGCCTATTTTGAAACACACTCATACCGTTCAAGCGCTACTATGTCTCGAAGCAATCATAAAAGAAACTCCCCAAAGATACAAGGTCGTTGAATATCCATACACTTGGACCTCTACCGCAAAAACCTCGTTGAGCCACACGCTGAAACAATTCCCCCTACACTGCCTTGCACATTCCTGTTTGACAAATTTAGTGATTTCTATCGTTTTGCCGATCAAGACCGCTCAATCTGTAAGCATTCATTCTCTTCTGATTCATACGAATCATGTGACCTTATTCCACACATACTCATACTGTTTTTGCTTGCCAACATACTACCAACTTTCTCTTGGGTATCAAAGCATTGGTTGTCCGTGCTTTACCTCGCGCAAGAATTTGATGAAAGTACATCGACCGAGACTTCGCCGTGATTAATGAAGAGTAAATGTCAATACTCATCTTTATTCTCGCCCTTACTCTTTCAGTCCCCACATGCATTTCTTCGAAACTAATAGAAGATATCTATCTACTAACACCGTTTATGCAGAATGATTCCCATTCTGATGCGAGCTCGACGATCTACTAATTCATACACATATATAAACATCCACGCAAGATACAAAGTTCCAACCTTAATTGTTGCATATGGATTAAAGGTCACCACGCATAACGGTATGCTAACACTTTATTAGATAATGCATTATATCAAAATACTTGCTTTCATGTATAAACTGCATTACACACAAACATAATTAAAAATAATTTATTATGTGTTCTACATTCCGCGCATAATAGTTCTATATCGCTGCATATACTTTGTGCCTTACATATTGATTTCAATTAATAACCAAAGACTTATGTTTCCAATCAAACATCATCTATATGCAACTTTCAGCTCACAATGCTTGACAAATTTACATCTGCATTACCTTCCCCTATAAAGCATCAACACAGTTATCCATTTCCTTTAAACTTACCTATGTTGCTTTTCACCTGAATATATTTCAATACAGGGCTCTCACTAAAGACAAAGTCGGGTGCTTATATATTGGAGAACCCACCACTAAACGAGCGGATGCCTTTGAAAGAATGGTAAGCTCCTTCATGTGGTTACTATCATTTCTACATATCTTGTTCCACCTAATGTCTAATATGTACATTCTCCAGGTATACTACTCATGCAACACAAATCACAACACTGGTTGAGAATGCAGGTCACAGGGATACAGTTTATATCGTTCTCCATCCACCACGTCTTCGAAATCTTGCCATCGGTTTTGCTCTTGCCTCCATGGAAAATGTATTCGCGTAATAATACTCTAGATTTTCCTTCAATTAAATTTAACCTGACATAAATACAACCTTTATCATACAGGCTAAAGCAGTTTAGACTGAAGGCAAACTAAGTTATCTACCTGGGCAACGAAAACTTTTGTTTGAAGCATGTGCAAAGTGCCTGACACCCTTGGATGTAGTTCGATCGAAAAAAATATGCTCAACCTGTCAAGAATGGACAAGTGTCTGTGTTCGGTAATAACCTTTCTTTATTAGCTATATCTTTTACTAATAGTTAATTTACCCCAACCCTATTACTTGCTTATCTAAATGTTCACATACACAACTTTAACAATTTCAGATCTGACATTGGTGTCTACCTAAGAAATGGCCCAACTGTTGTTGAAGCAACTATCAAATCTCCTGAAATCGATAAGCTCCTGTCTTTCACAGCCAATGAACTAAAACTTGCGGCTGAAAATGTATGGTTTCCACCATTATTATCGAACCTATTTCTTATCTTATGATTTCATCATTTATTTTACTAATATACTATCTCGCTTAATTGATGAACACCCCGCTGGCAAAGAAGTTGAGGTCGCTCTCAAAGACAAACATGTGATATGCTTTCTGAAATACTATGATCGAGAATCGTATTCAGCAACCTCGGCTTCGGTGTAGATTTTTAGTACAGGGTAGCGGCGAAGCATTTTGCCTCTAGATTCTCGATCATAGTATTTCAGAAAGCATATCACATGTTTGTCTTTAAGAGCAGCCTCAACTTCTTTTGCCAACGGGGTGTTCTGTCAATTAAACAGATAGTATATTAGTTAAATAAATGATGAAATCATAAGATAAGAAATATGTTCGATAATAATGGTGGAAACCATACATTTTCAGCCGCAAGTTTTAGTTCATTGGCTGTGAAAGGCAGGAGCTTATCGATTTCAGGAGATTTGATAGTTGCTTCAACAACAGTTGGGCCATTTCTTAGGTAGACGCCAATGTCAGATCTGAAATTGTTAAAGTTGTGTATGTGAACATTTGGATAAGCAAGTAATAGGGTTGGGGTAAATTAACTATTAGTAAAAGATATAGCTAATAAAGAAATGTTATTACCGAACACGATACTCGCCCATTCTTGACAAAGTTGAGCACATTATTTTCCAGTCTGAACCTACATCCAAGGGTGTCAGGCACTTTGCACATGCTTCAAACCAAAGTTTTCGTTGCCCAGGTAGATAACTTAGTTTGCCTTCAGTCCAAACTGCTTTAGCCTGTATGATAAAGGTTGTATTTATGTCAGGTTAAATTTAATTGAAAGAAATATCTAGAGTATTATTATGCACGAATACATTTTCCATGGAGGCAAGAGCAAAATTCAGTGGCAAGATTTCGGAAGGACGTGGTGGATGGAACAAAGATAATCAGATCCCTGTGACCTGCATTCTCAACCAGTGTTGTGATTTGTGTTGCATGAGTAGTATACCTGGGGAATGTACATATTAGACATTAGGTGGAACAAGATATGTAGAAATGATAGTAACCACATGAAGGGGCTTTCCATTCTTTCAAAGGCATCTCGCTGCTTAGTGGCGGGTTCTCCAATATATAAGCACCCGACTTTGTCTTTGAGTGAGAGCCTCAGATTGAAATATATTCAGTGAAAAGCAACATAGGTAAGTTTAAAGGAAATGGATAACTCGTGTTGATGCTTTATAGGTAAGGTAATGCAGATGTAAATTTGTCAAGCATTGTGAGCTGAAAGTTGCATATGGATGATGTTTGATTGGAAACATAGTGCTGGTTATTAATTGAAATCAATATGTAAGGCACAAAGTATATGCAACAGTATAGAACTATTATGCATGGGAATGTAGAACACATAATAAATTATTTTTAATTATGTTTGTGTGTACATGTTTATACATGAAGCAAGTATTTTGATATAATGCATTATCTAATAAAGTGTTAGCATACCGTTATGTGTGGTGACCTTTAATCCATATGCAACAATTAAGGTTGGAACTTTGTATCTTATGTGATGTTTATATCTCAGTATGAATTAGTAGATCGTCCTGTGCTCGCATCGTAACGGGAATCATTCTGCATAAACGGTGTTAGTAGATAGATATCTTCTATTAGTTTCAGCAAATGCATGTGGGGACCTGAAAGAGTAAGGGCCGAGAATAAAAGATGAGTATTGACATTTACTCTTCATTAATCACGACGAAGTCTCGGTCGATGTACTTTCATCAAATTCTGCACGTAAAGCACGGACAACCAATGCTTTGATACCCAAGAGAAAGTTGGTAGTATGTTGGCAAGCAAAACAGTATGAGTATGTGTGGAATAAGGTCACATGATTCGTATGAATCAGAAGAGAATGAATGCTTACAGATTGAGCGGTCTTGATCAGCAAAACGATAGAAATCACTAAATTTGTCAAACAGGAATGTGCAAGGCAGTGTAGGGGGAATTGTTTCAGCGTGGGGCTCAACGAGGTTTTTGCGGTAGAGGGTCCAAGTGTATGGATATTCAACGACCTTGTATGCTGGGGGAGTTTCTTTAACAGTTGCTTTCGAGACATAGTAGCGCTTGAACGGTATGAGTGTGTTTCCAAAATATGCCACATTTCCGTCAAAGACAACAATAGGGACTTTGGTTCCCTGGTAAGAAGGCAGAACAGGCGAAATCATAATACAAGCATCTATCATTTGTTAATATTAAGTGGAAAAGAGGGGAACGCAAATATAGTGAAGCACGAAAAAAAGTAATATACCTTTGTATCTGTGACTATGTAGTTTCTGTAGAGAGGACCATTTTCTTTTTTCTTGGCATTGCGACGCTCAATTCCTTGAACTAACACAGTCCATTTTGTTGTTGAAGGGGTAATTTAATTGGCATCAGATAGTTTTATGTCCATATCCTGGAAATAATGAGAAGCGCCATGTCAAACAATGAGATGGTGTATTAATGTAAGCTACGTCTTGTTATTGAATATGGATTGTATAAGGTGCAAAGTGTTGAGGGAAACAACATGAACAGTGATAAGTTCGAAAAGTGCAGCTGAATATGAAATTTTGCTTATGTGTTTTGTATGTATGCTTACCTTGTATTCAACAATGATGACAATGACAGAGTAAAACCAATAAACCGCAAATAGGTGATACAAATTAGTGAGAAGTCATGTAGAAGGAGAAATGTGATCACATTGCATGGTTAAGATTCTATTTGTTTTTTATATAGATAAATTTCATTGCATTAGTATGTGTACAGCTAAAGGGAGGAACAATTAACAAGAAGCTAGTTAAGATAAACATTAGTGGAACAAAATCTTGTCACAATTGTAACACTTCTTTGTACACAACATTCCGTGTTTGTATCTGTGTGGATATATTAGAAGCTTTCTTGGCTATGAAAACCTTAACTTGGGAAGAAGTTTGTGCACGGGATAGTGCAACATAAAGTTGGCCGTGGGAGAAGACATGTTCTTTAAGATAGACACCGACAAAGTCTAGAGTCTGACCTTGTGCTTTGTTTATTGTCATTGCAAAGCATAGGCGAACTGGGAACTGGACTCTTTTGTAAGGGGCTGGACAAAACTCACCTTTAGCGGGGTGCAAAGGAATTCTAGGTATAAAAACTTGCTTACCTGCAAAATCTCCAATAACAATTTCAGCATGGAGAACATTTTTTGAGAAGCCTTTGCAAAGCGTGTGCCATTGCATGCACTTCCTCACCAGATCTATGTTGCGTAAAAAAATAATTGGTGCATTTTGTTTTAGGATAAGCTTGTGTGGAGGCAAGCCATTAGGACACAAAGTATTTATCATATCTTCATACAGACCTTGGTCAGATGGGTTAATAGTTTCGTCAAACCCTATGTATTCAACTGATTTGCATGGGAATTTCTGTATTATGGTTTCATTTATTTCATCTACAAACAGGTTTTTGGTTGTAAGAATAGCTTTGTTCATAAACGGGACATTGATGTTGGCTATTTCTTGCAAGTCAGGATAGACAACTGAGATAAAGTCATCTAAATCATCAGATGAAGATATATTTGTATGGCAAATATGATGAGGTAATGATATCATGTCAATGTCTTTAGACTAGTATATGCCGTTTCCTATGGCCAACAAAAAAGAAGTAAAATCAGGATCTAAGCGAGCGCGCATGTTTGACAGTAGGTGTAGTTGTGTGAGCTTTGGCCACAATAGGGGCTTAATTAGAGAGGCATTTATGGTTTTTGATTTTGTGCCTTACCGGTAAGGTTTGGCGGAAATCGCCACCCAAGACAATTATCTTGCCACTGAACGTGAGCTCGGATTCTATTAAATCTTTGAGCAGATTGTCTAAGGCCTCAATGGCTGATCTTTTTGCCATTGGAGCCTCATCGTATTAACTTTGACTCTTTAATAAGTAAAGCTAAAGCGGATTGTTTGCTGATCCTACATGATGAAGCATCCTCTAGATCAATTGGTATTTTGAATCTGGAGTGAGCAAATCCATTTCCGTGTAGCAAACGCGGCGAAGAATACTCGATGTGGTCATTGCCAAAGCTATATGGCCTTTGATCCGACGTGTGCTAGAATTGCACGGTAAAGAATGTCTTCCCGGCCCACTCAGACCATCCAGAAAAATGCTCCTGGTTTGTTGTGGTAGATAGATGAAATAATACAATCTAATGCATTTTTCTGTTCAACATTTAACAGTGTTTCTGATTGTAGATCCCAATTAGAAACAATAAGAGCTTTTTCTAAGCTAACCTCCCTTGCTGTGGCTAGAGGTTCATCAGAATTTGTTGGAAAGAAATGTGGGCAAATATTGTAGTGCTTCAAGCTCTTGCCCATACCAACTAAATAGGAGTTGATTTGGTGCAAAACTTGTTCTCTTATTGAGGTGGGTGGTAAGGCTGAATGGTAAGTAAAATCAAGGGACATACTATTTTCAAATTTGGACCATATGGCAGAAGGATTATTAGGGCAACAATGTATGAGCAAATCAAATAAAAGCTTTCGCGCGCATCAGCATGTTGTACAATGCAAATTCGACATGCATTGTTCTTGACTATTATTCTGGTCCAACAAGCCGCGTTCTAAGGCAACTTCACGATAAGTGTAAAAAACTTTGCCATGCTCACTTTTAAGGTCTGTATATGATGTTGGGCACCGAACCTTGTTTAGTAGTAACCGTAGAAAGTAACGCCTCCTTCAGTTGGTTGCACGGTCACAACCTTACCAACCGAATTCCCCTAACGAAGCTTCCATTTTTTTGTCTCTGCGCTAACCAGTGCAAAATGGTCTGAAATTCTCGATAAACACAATTCTTAGCCTTTGCATTAGAATCGCTTTGATTCATGTAAAAACTCGCTTAACATAGTTTTTTATTCAATGGATTATGGAGAACATTTGAGAGAAGTCATTGTTTGTGCTTGAAGAGACTGTTGGTAATTTTCAGGTGAAGGTGCATTTGGATGCATGGGGGTTTCATTTCAGTAAGTGGGAATCTAAACATACGCCATAAAGATTCAGGGGTTGAAATCCACCGGCCACTTCTATATTGGTCTATCTCATTAATCTCATTGCAATTACCAGAAGATTGGTCAGGCTGATTTTGGTTTGATAAATTGAATAATATGCGATCACTCCTTTACAAATATACTTGTAAATATATTTGACAAATTTTGATTGTTGAACAAATCTCAACGCTTATGTGGCGATCAAAAGTGGTGTAGGAGGTAAGGGTTGTAATGGGACAACCCAACGGTTATCTAACCAAACGCCTCACCTTTACTCGTACATGATTATTTCTTCTACGATAGTTTGGGTATGCATTATCAGTCATGTTTGTTTCTTCATAGAATGACTTAGGAAAGAAGTTTTTGCATGTACCATTGCTTTTCATGCAGACATTTGAAGGGTTTTTATGACCACAGGGCCCATGCAACATGTGCTTCAAAACTAACTTATGCAGATGGGGATGCATAAGTTTGTCAGGGATTTCTGCACAAACAAACATGTCAAACTCTTCAGGTCGGTAAAGCTTAAATTGTGGTTTGAGTATGAGGAGCAAATGAGCATGAGGTAAACCTCTTTTCTGAAACTCAATGACATATGTGTATGCTGCAACCTGGCCAAAGATATCTTTTTTTAAGATTTCATTTTTCAGTACCTCCAATTTAGCCCTAAATACTCTGCATACAATGTCAGACCTATCTTGAGCTAATTCACGGTACTTTAGATGTTCCTTAATCTCTTTCCAGTTAGGATTACATGTCATCGTTAAAAAGATATCAGGCTTCCCAAACTTTCGAACCAAAGACATAGCATCTAAGTATTTTTTCCTCATGCGTCTTGGGCCGCCTATGAATGTAGCAGGCAAGACCACGCGCTGCCCTATCTGACCACAAACTCTTTCGCCTGTGGTAAAAGCATCAGAAACTCCTTGTAGGAATTCATGTCTGATGTTTTCTTGCTGAGATTTGAAATAATCTAGTCTCTGTTTTTCGAGTTTAACAAACATGTCCACAGCATATTGTTGAAACAAACGACCGAAATGGAGCAAGTATGATTGGTCTGATTGTCTAATCTGGAATCGATAGCAATAATACCGTTGAAATCATCTAAGTCTGACATTTGAAACGTACAGAACTGTAAATTTGGATTGAGAAATCTAAGCAAAATCACCTTAATTTTTTGACTTTGCTATGAGCACGCTAAAAGAACAGACCTCTCCATATGATTCTAAGGAGCCAAAACCAAATTAGCGCACACAAACCATTGGCATCTTCCACAATATGGGCGAATAGGCTAATCAAAGGTATCCATCAATTGAAAGTGAAACTCCTGGCATAACCTTAATAAACTAATAATCAAGCTGGTAGAAATTAAAACACAAAAAACATCAAATGTCATATGTAACAACATAATTGACAGAAAAAATGATCCAAACCTGAATTAGCAAAAAAAACCATTACTGTAAATTATGGGAGAATAATTATGATTATGGAGAACCTGTTTCCAAAACAAACCATCTAATCATCATCAAACCCAATGACCATGGTAGAATCTTCATTTCTTTGTGCTTCTTATCATTAATATCAAAAGAAAAAAATAGAAAAAGAAAAGTTCCAAGTGGAGTGTTGTTGTTGCTGGAATCTATATTCATAACAAATTTTCATTCAACAAAATCACAAACAAATCAACATCAGAAAAACAAAATTCAATAGTTACATAATCTAATAAAAATGAAAAGAATGCCGGTTTACAAACCAACATGATTTCCAATAGGTCCGCAAAGTTCAAAGAACATGGCATAAACTCGTTAACTTCTGAAACGAAAATGGAAAGAATGCTGATTTACAAACCAAGATCCTTTATCTTTGTGTTTCATGATGGAATTGATGTTAACTTCATTGACGGAATCTTTGTTGGGAAGAACAGAATAGAGCATAAATCTTTATTCAGAAATGGAGTCCACCTAAGTCGCAATTCAAGGTTACTTGATTTTGGAAGGGTGCAACAATTTGGGTTTCGCCATTTTGTTGAGCACGAAAATATTTAGAAGAGGAAGAAGAAGATTTAAAAGGGGAATTCGATTTGCAGCAGTGGAAATTGGTAGATCAAAGGCATCTCTGTTTTCCACTTTTTAGTCTTGTGATCGAGCATCTCTGCCAAAGGCACACAATGTAATACAGTATTTTTGGCCTTTGGTTGAAGATATGCCGACTCCCAAATGACAAAACCCATGCAAATATGCTAACAGGGATTTGGGATGCATCTCATCATTTGCATATTCTTTGATTTAACACTAAATTTTCTCCATTCTCACTGTTCGAATTGCACCGTACATGTATTCCAAATCCCTGTTTATTTAGCTGATGATAGTGAAAATGTGTTGTTTCACTTGTTTGTATTAGAATAAAGGATTATGTATATTTATTCCAATGTTCCACTGTCATCTTATTACGCATAGCCACTATCAAGAAAAGCGGATTTGTGATTGCACATTTCATGTTGGTTTGACTACAAAACGATATAGTCAACACCGAAAATTGATAGAAACATGAAGAATTAGCATCCAAAAAATAGGAATTACCAATCTACAAACAAAAATAAATTCAAAAAGAGATGTGGATGAAGTGCCGACAATTCTATGAAGAAGAATAGACAATACAACAATCTTTTTAGAAAAATGAAATAGCAGCAAGAAAAAAAACTTGGCTGAGAAAAAAATACACGGTGAGGATGATCAATTGAGAAAGGTTATGACGGATGGAGATAACTTCAGATGCAAGAAATAGAAACAGATGCAATCAAACTCAAATAATCAAAGGAGACAACAGAAAACAAGAAGAACACAAATTTTAACGTGGAAACCCCTCTCAAAGTGAGAGAGATAAAAAACCACGTACGGGCAGAAAAGAGATCTTTATTATTATGCACTGAGTTACAGATTTCACACACACAGACAATGCGACAACAACTGTATTTATAGGCACAAATCCCTAAACCCTAGCCGTCAGGAATCTTTGTCTGAAACACCATAAATACCCCTACATGTGTCATTCTTTTAATGACATCAGATAATCAATCACATAACGAGTTAATGATGTGGGACCTCGCTGTATTCGAGACTCAAAAAGATTCACCTGGCCGACAGAAGCCTCAGTAGACTCCACCCTACTGATGCACAGAATTGAATACACTTCTCAGCTGTCCATCACACAATTGAGTCTTCAGATTGGTTCCACCAGATGTAGAGTTTAAGTCACTTTACTGACAAATCTCCACCTTGACTTCAACTCTCACCAGAGTCAAACAGATTGCATAATCAGATGTACTTGTACCAGATGCATTCGTCAATGCCAGATGTACTTGTACCGGACCATCTCCATTAAAGATCCACTCCACCGACACGCCTCGGTGGAGTTTCCAAAAGCAGATTACAAGCTCAATATTCAAGAAGCCCAGGCAAAGTTTGAAACTTACGTGCTAAACTGGGTTTAGTGAATATATCAGCGGAGGATTATCCTTTGTGCCAATCTTCTTCACCACAACCTCTTCTCATTTCTCAGAAAATGATACGACATCAATAAGCTTGGTTCTCTCACGATGAACTCGATCCTTGGCTAAACATATTGCACTTAGGTCATCCACACAATATATCTCTCATTAAGGGTGATTTTATATGATTTATATCGTTATATTTTGTAACAATTCTCTCCATATTCGTATAATTCGCATAGGAATTGAGTGTTTAACTGGTTTATTGAGCAAGTGAGGTTTGAAACGGTTTAATCGCAAAGTTAGTGGATTTATGGGGTTTTATTGTTGATTTTATATGGATTTGGATGATATTACACTTTGCAATGTTTTATTATCTTGTGGATACACGAAATTGGTTCAAAAGATGATTAAAAGATGTTAAGGATCGGAGTTATATGAAGAAAAAGAGATAGAGATGAAGTTGATTGAAGATAGAGATGGAAAAATCAGATTTGAAGTAATCTGAACGTGCGTCCGATTCTCCGTCCAGTGGACGGGCGTCCACCTTATTGGACGGGCGTCCACCTTATTGGACGGGCGTCCAGAAGAAGAAACTTGATTCAGAGTTCTGAGATATTTAGTGGACGAGCGTCCAAATTAAAGGAGGACGGGCGTCTGATCATGACTCGGCCCGATTCGAAGTTTGCATTGAAGGCTGAACGAGCGTCTGGTACAGAGGACGGGCGTCCATTGGCCGACATAGCAGCAGCCGCCTTAAAATTCTATATATAGCCGCATTATTTACAACAATTCCATCAGATAATTCGAACCCTAAACCCTAGGGGCGGCTCAGTTTTTATTGCTTTTTATTTTCTAGTTAGATTCACACTTTTATGTATTTTTTTTCAAGTAATTCGAGCTTCAAAGTGATGTTTAGAGGCTAGACCTCCCTTGAACAAGCATTGTGAAGCCATCCAACCAACGTATTGATTTCATCGCAGATTGTCTTGTGAGTTTTTAATTCATAGTTGTATCTTTATTATGCTTATTTCGTTCTTATGCAATTTATATCGAGAGATCTTTGCATGTATGATGTTTGATTTTGATGAGAATCATGTTAAACCCTAGATCGCCATAATAAAGATTAGACCTTTAATCTAAATAACGAGAGTTATTAGGTTGAATCTCTAGGTTAGAAACATATAAATTTCACACCTTTGGTTAGAAAGCGTTAACCTCTGATCGAAAGATAGAGGATTAATAAAGCTAACTTGTGTCTAAGAAATTAGGAGTTCATACCTTGGCTTAGTGAATCACAACTTGGTTAGAAATCACGAGATAATCTAGATAGAAATTGATAGTTGTAGGATAGGTGGATCAATTGCTTGTTCGTTCGTAAATCATTGATTAAACCACTTGAACTTGAATTGCTTAGTAAATTTACCATCTTTATTTCATAATAGATTTAGAATAGATTTAGTTTAGTTAATTTTGTTCGCAACCATATTTCCCTGGCTTTAGATCTCGATCTTCTGTCCAGTTATTCTTATTGTTAGTTCCGTTTCTCGTTTTAGTTTTCACTGTTTTATTTTCGTATCTTTTAGTAGTAATCGTGACATAGTTAGGTTAGATAATAAAAACTAGTTTAAACAACCCCGATTCCCCGTAAGATCGACCCGGTATCAACCTCTATACTACGATCCCTGCACTTGGGGTATATCGGATTTATAAATTTATTACTTGTTTGTTTTGCTTAGATAAAATCCGAGACAATCTCAGCTTGATCCTGATGCAACCCCAAATCACTGACTAGCCCCTTCAACCAGATACCCTCCTTAGCTGCTTCAGTAAGAGCCATATATTCTGCTTCAGTAAGAGCCATATATTCTGCTTCAGTAGTTGATAAGGCTATTGTAGCTTGAAGAGTAGCTTTCCTGCTGACCACTGCATTTCCCAATGTAAACACATAACCAGTCATTGATTTTCTATTGTCAACATCACCTGCATAATCAGCATCATAGTCGCGTGACTGCACTCACGATATCCTCCATAAATGAGACCAACATCACCGTACCTCTCGGTGCACTGAATATCCTTTTAACACTTTTCCGGTGTTCCTTTCCAGGTTGAGCCATAAACCTCATCGACAACACTGATCGCTGAGCGGATCGTGCCTAGTGCATACCATGGCATACATCGATCGCTTAACCGCACTAGCATAGGGAACTTTGACATATACTCCTTCTCTTGGTGATTGTGAAGCATAAATAGACAAATGAACATTTGATGCCATAGAGTATCTATTGGTTTTGTAGTGACAACCCAAACTTGGTCAAGATCTTACGCACATAACCCCTCGCCGAGACAAGAACAACTTCTTCCTCGACTTCTATCTCTCCGGATCTCCATCCCCAAAATTTTCTTGGTTTGCACCCAAATCCTTCATTTCAAATTCAAAGACTAAGAAGATTCTTCAGATTTTGAATATCAGACTTCCTTGCAGCAGCAATCAACATGTCATCCACATACAGAACAAGATAGATATGTGATCCATCTTTCAGCAGACTGTGGTATACACAACAGTCATAAGGACTTCTGTTGTAACCCTGCTGAAGCATAAAACTGTCAAACCTTTTATACCACTGCCTTGGAGCTTGCTTCAAACCATACAATGATTTCTTCAACTTGCAAACATAATTTTCCTTGCCAGGAACTTGAAAGCCCTCAGGCTGTGTCATGTATATCTCCTTGTCCACCTCACCATATAGAAAAGATGTTTTCACATCTAATTGCTCAAGTTCCAGTTACTGCTGTGCCACCATTGCTAGTAACACCCTGATTGAAGTGTGTCTGACCATTGGTGAAAATATTTCATCAAAGTCAACCCCTTCCTTTTGACTGAATCCTCTTGCAACCAAACGTGCCTTAAACCTCGACCCTTACGCGCTTTAGTTATTCCTTCCTTTTTCTTGAAAATCCATTTACAAGTCACAACTCCCTTGTCAGTAGGCTGTTTGACCAATTCCCGAGTCTGATTCTTCAACAATGACTCCATTTCATCTCCCATGGAAGCATGCCACTGAGACGCTTCTGTACATGTCACTGCTTCCCTGTAAGTGTTAGGTTCAGCAACCTCTACCTCTTCTGCAACTTGGAGTGCATATCCAGCCAAATCATCATACCCATATCTCCTTGGAGGTATCCCAACATTAGATCTTCTAGCTGTGGCAAATAGACTCTGTTGGTTAATGTTTGTATGACGCCTCACCGAGGTCTCGGTGAGTCGGGTTGGAATCGGTTCTCGTTCATTATCCGGATCAAGATAAGTTAATTTGGATCCACCGATTGTTGCATATCAAGAGACTCCACCTGAAGCTCCACATGTTTCTCAACACTATCGATTCAAAGACTGTTTCAGATTCGCAGACCTCCCCCACCGATGAGTTTAACATAGAATTTTCATCAAACACAACATCCCTCGATGAGGATTACTCGACTCTCTGTGATGACCAAATTCTATATCCCTTCACTCCATCACCATACCCCACAAACACTCCTTCTTGGCTCTTGGCTCCAACTTCCTTCACTAACATGATAGTAAGTCAGACTCTAAAACCCTTAGAACTAAGTAGTCAAGCAGGCTTGCTCTGACCACATCTCAAATGGTGTCTTGAGATTGATCCATGTGTGAGGACTCCTGTTGATTAAATGCAGGCTATTTTTACAACCTCTGCCCAAAATCTCCTTAATAAACCAAATTTGAGAAAGCATACATCTTGCCCTCTCCAAGAGAGTTTGATTCATCCTTTCACCTACACCATTCTGGCCGAGGTGTATTCCTTACAGATTATGATGTCCGGCAATACCTCACCGCACAAAATGAATCAAAATCATTCCAGTAATTCCGCACCATTATCACATCACGAAAGCTTCTTGATTTTCTTGCCTAACGATTCTCCACTAGGGCCTTCCACCGCTTGAAGTTATTGAATGCATCACTTTTGTTCTTCATCATCACCACCCAAGTCATCTTTGAATAGTCATCTATGAATGACACAAAATATCTGTGACCACCCAATGACTCAACTTTTGATGGACCCCAAGAAATGAATGGATATAATCAAGTGATACCTTTGTGTTGTGCAACCCTATCGAGAACTTACTTATGCAATTTCTCAAACACACAATGTTCACAAAAGTCCATATTCTTGACCTTATATCCCCAAGAAAACTCTCTTGAAGAAAGAATCAGATACCCTTTTCACCCATGTGACCTAGTCTCATGTGCACACCGAGTCTCTTGAGACTCGTGAAATCAATGAGGATGCAATAAAGAAGAAGCAGATCTGATAGATCCTTGTAATATATACAAGGTTCCTCTTGATGCCTTTGAGGACTACAATCGAATCTTCAAGACATTCACCGCCCACCTTCACCCTTGAAATTGAACCCTTGTCATCCCAAGTGGTCGAGAGATACCAAATTCTTGGCCATCTGTGGAGCATGTCTTACATCTTTCAATGTACAGAATTTACCATCCTATGTCCTTAACTTTACTGAGAAAATTCCCACAACTTTGCAAACCTTACTATTGGCCATATAGATTTGACCACCATCCATCTCGCTTTCATAAGTAGAAAAACCACTCCCTATTTGGACAAATATGGTAGGATGCTCCAGAATCAAGTATCCACACATCATTATGGTGTGTAGAATCTCCTGCAACTAGAACCAGATCCTCATCAGATTGCTCAAGAGCTGCCAAGGCTCACTTGCTGCAATAGTCTTCCCTGCTGCTTTTCTTCTTCCTTGGACAATTGGACTTCCAATGTCCCCGCTCTCCTTACAATACTTACAGACATCGATGACTTAGGACCTTTGGACCCGACTTCTTTTCTTTTTCCTCGTCCATATCCTTTTCCACTATTATCGCTGAATACTAGCCCAAAGAAATGATGTCTCATCCCAAAGAGCCTTGTGTCTCGGCTCCCTGGCATGTAAGGCGGACTCTCACATCCTCCAAAGCTATTGTATCCTTCCCAACTATGAAAAGATCGCACAAAGTTTTCATATGATGCCGGTAATGACACCAACGAGATTAGTGGTGCATCTTCATCTTCAATTTTAACATCAATATTCCTTAAATCAAGTAATATTGTGTTCAATTTGAATCCCAGATGTTCCTCGGTGGACTCCTTCATGCATCTTCAAACCGAACAACCTCTGTTTTAACAACAACTTGTTGGTCGCTGACTTGGTCATATACAAAGCTTTCAAGCTTCTTTCACAACTTGGTCATGGTGTCTTCCTCAAAGAACCTCGAGTGATAACATCATCGATAAGCACAACATGATGGTTGAATGTGCTTTCTCTTCCAGATCGGCATAATCTGCTACACTGTATTTGGTTTGTTAGATAAAGGACTCCACAAACCCTGCTGTTTCAATAGTGCATGCATCTTGATTTGCCACAGACCAAAACTGCTCATTCCTCAGAAATTTATCGATTTTCACGTTTCATCACGACATCTTTTCTTGCTAAAGATCACAACTTTATCATAGATCCTAGCACCTTGTCAAGGTCTTGGTGAAGATGAAGTTGATCGTCTGATTGTTTTCTCGTAACCTTTCTCTCGATACCACTTGTTATGACGGATGGAGATAACTTGGATGCAAGAAATAAAAGCAGATGCAATCAAACTCAAATAATCAAAGGAGACAACGAAAACAAGAAGAACACGATTTTAACGTGGAAAACCCTCTCAAAGTGAGAGAGATAAAAAACCACGGGCGAAAAAGAGATCTTTATTATTATACTGAAGTTCTGATTTCACACACATAACGCGATAACAATCAGATTTATAGGCACAAATCCCTAAACCACTAGCCGTCATGAATCTTTGTCTCAAACACCATAAATACCCCTACACGTGTCCTCTTTTTTTTAATGACATCAGTATAGGTCATGCTACATAACGTAATTAATGAGATGTGGGACCTGCTTTGTATTCGGTGCTCAGCAAAGATTCACCTGCCGACGAAGCCTCGATGAGACTCCACCCTACCGATGCACAGAATGAATACACTTCTCACCGTCCATCACACACCAGTCTTGATTAGTTCCACCATATGTAGAGTTTAAGTCATTTTACTGACAAAGAGTCTTCCCATAGAAAAAAAATGTCGGATTAAATAAATGTGGTTGGGAATATTGAGCATTTAACACAGTAAACAATATCCCATAAATCACGTTGCCACATTCAATCATTTACAAGTTGGATATAATAAGAAAGGGTAGAAATGTCTATTGGAATATGTTGTTGTCATTATCACCATAAATAAAATTTCACTGGATTAAATGCATATTTCCTTTGCTAGATTGTCTTTTTTCACATTTATGCCATCCCTTAAATGGGGTCTTACTCAAAACAACTATTAAAAATTGAACCCAGAATATCTATCTATTTAGTCAATATTGTCGACCTCCATTTTTTTTAAGGTGTTCACCGTTCCGTTTGTTAAAACTATTCCTTCACCATGATCCAAAACCCAAAAATGAAAGGGGAAAAAGTCAGCAATGTCACACCGCTTAGTAATAAAAAAACCTAGGCATTCTCAAGTCACTTACCACTTGACACAACAAAAGGATTAAGTGCTTGTGCTTTCATTGCATTCATCTGCATTAATAGTGTTATTGGCTACTATCAACATCAGATGTATTGGGCATCACATTATTGTTCATTTATGCATATTTTAGCTTACAAAAAATACGAACACAATATACCACTAATCTCGAATTATCTCAAGTCATTCCAACAAATAATTCACAAGGTCTAGGAGGCACGATGTGGATTCCTTATTGCATAGTTGTTTCAGAACTTACTAATCTAGAACATAATAACTTATTCAAGGCATGTTAACCATACAACCACTTGAATAATATGTTATATGAAGCGACACAATAATACTTAATATTAACCACCAAATAAAAATAGAAGTACCGGGGCCCCTCTATGATGTAAACCGAACCTCGTATCCCACCAAATAAAAATAGAAGTACCGGGGCCCCTCTATTATCACAAAGCAGTAGTAATCTGAGACGGGTTGCTACATATCCCTTTTCTTTCTTGTTATTTACATTTTATATATTCAGAAAAAGCCCTAAAAATCAGATCACATCAGCCCTAAAAGAGCAGCTTTCGAAATTCATATTGCTTTAATCTAGATCCTACGAGATTCGGTTTACATCACTCTATAAGTCCGCCCCGGCAACCCACAAAAAAAAAACGGACAATGAAAGTGGAGGATGAGTGAAATTTACGGATTTGAGTTTCCTAACCTCCAAATTCCATTTTCATCCTTGTGCACAATATCAAATTCTTGAAAACATTATAATTTTGTAATGAAGAAATTTTAAGATAAATATTACACTAAGAATATTACCTTTGATGGATTACATCCCTACTACCCCTAACATTAATGGATTGGACCTTTCTCCCAACGTAGAACACCTTTCGATTACATCCTCGAAATAAAGAATTTCACATACGTTTCATATACATCCTTGAAATAAACCACATAAAATAGTATCACAACTAAAAAAAAGACCTTACATAGCAAAAATAAGAAGGCGGGTTATGGTATGTATGACTTTTGAAACTTAGAAAGATGGCAACTGCTAGACATTTGTTTGAATATTCATCTGTAGCAAAGAAATATCGTAGCTACCGCCTCCGTGGCCAGTAAACAACCGTTTTTTTTTTTTCAGAAAGGGAAAAAACACAATATATTGGACAACAGAAGTAATACTTAGAAGGCAACTTACTGAATTTTAGGAACATCATGTATGCAGTTGAGTAATACTTTCGTTCCATCATAAGTTTGTCAACGAACGAAACAACAATTGATCCTGAGCATGAGTGAGAAACAAAACAATTCAACTGAACCAATAGGAGGCAACATTACAACATTACTAAGGACAGTGCAAAAAAAATTGAATACTATGAACCTCAACTGAGCATTAAAAATCTGCGTCGGCTGGCTTTGTTGGTGGGATTAAGGCAAAAACCTTGATGAATGTAATCCGAAGACAAAATCACACCTAAGGAAAAAGATGAGTGAAGATAAAAGGGATGGGAGATACATACCACAAATACCAAGATGAATGTCGCTCGATTTTGTTCCCCCATGTAAAAGAAATTTAAATATCAGAACTTTGGCACACTTCCGATTTAGGAAGAAACGATCGTCACATCCACCTGAAAATTCATCTGGCCTGCTAAATTTCCAAAGTCATTAACAAAATATTAAACATGACAACTGTACACCAAGTAACATAGCATGATTAAAAAAAATACGAAACTTTCATTGAAGAAACATCCATCTACGTACTTGATAATTAAAAGAACAAAAACCTTGAGGAAAAGGTGTATCAATAAATCACTGCCGCAAAAATCAAAGAAAAATGTCAAAAGTTTAATGCTATACAGATTTATTAGCATGTCACATTCCAAGAATCATACCTGTCTCCGGATTTTATCTAAGCAAAATAAACAAGTAATAAAATAAATCCGGTTTACCCCAAGTGCAGGGATCGTAGTATAGCGATTACAACCGGAGTCGAATCACAGGGAATCGAGATTGGTCTAGTTCTTAATTTTTCTAAAGGTTGTCACGAAAAATATAAACTGGACAGAGGATTGTCAATTCAAAGCCAGGAAAGATAATTGCGAACGAAAATAACTCTAATCTATAAACTAAAAAGAAAATAAACTTCTAAGATAACAATGAAGAACAAAGCACAAAGATAATTTCAATTAATTTTAACGAAGAACAAGCATTGATCCACCTATCCCGCAACTCTCAACTTCTACCCTAGATCGTTTAGTGAAGATTTAATAAAGATGTGGTTCACCTATCAAAGGTATGAATTCCTACTCTCGTAGATAATTCGCCTATTAATCTTTCATCTCTCGATCTTTAAGATTAACGCTTCCATAACAAAGGTGTAAGATTTCTCAATCTAGTAACCTAGAAATTTAACCTAGCAACTCTCGTTATTTTTAGATTAAAAATCTAATCTTTACTACGGTGATCTAAGTCTAACAACAATTTTCATCAAACGTTAAACATCACAAAGCAACCATCTCTCGATATAAATTGCATAACAAATAAACACATTATAAAGAAACAAACTTTAATTCAAACTCACAAAGCATCCAAGAATCGAAATCAAGTTGTTGTAGAGATTGGCTTCACACACTTGTTCAAATCGCTTAGCCTTTATTCATCGTTTATATGCAAATACTATAAGTAAAAAGAAGATAAAAAGATATTTATGATGGTGGGAAAACGCAGCTAGGGCGCCCCCAAGGGGCCTGGGGCGGCCAGGGATCGAATTGTGGTGTTTTGGGTTAGAAAAAACGCGACTATAAATAGGTTTTGAAGTCGGTTTAGGCTGAGGCGGTGCTTGGACGCCCGTCAAGGATTCGGGCGCCACCCGGTTTGCTGAAATCTTCGAGTCGGGCCGAGTCTTCTCAAACGCCCGTCCTATGCAATTCTGAACGCTCGTCCACATAAAATCTGAACATCCTGAATCCAAAGGCTCCTCCTGGACACCAGTCCACTCCTACTGGACACCAGTCCACTGGACGGGACCTCAAACGTGCGTCCAGACTTGTAAAGCTTCATTCTACCTTCGACTTGCATCTCCTTCCTTCCATTTAATCTTCAATCAAACATCTTTTCAGCTCATTCCTTGCCATACAAATTGTACCTGCAAGATAATAGAAACGTGCAAAATGTAGAACCATATATATTGATGAAAAATCACTAATAAAATCACGTAATAAGCTCGAGTTTGCACTTTAACCGTTTCAATACGCATTCTTTCAATAAATCCTTTAAACACTTACATTTCTATAAAAAAAAGTAATAAAACACGAAGGAAATTGCTACGAAATAACGTCATATATATCGCAAAAATCACCGTTAACAATACCTTTCCTGTAACACATTTACATATCTCTTCAAATCCCTCGCCGTCATAGACATTTTCCAAGCTGTCCTCCGTTACTGAAGTTGTTGCATCAGAAAAAAATAAATAAACATGAACCAAGTTAGTTGTTAGTGTTTTGTTTAGTTAATTATACATGAATCAAGCCATTAATTAATATATTAAATTGAGGGACAATAACATACTTGGTGCCATCATATATTAATCGATCCTGCAAAGCAAAGACATAAAAATGAAGAGTGGGTTGCATATAAGTTCCAAAATTGGATTTAAGAGATTGAACTGCATATGTGATAAATTATGTCAAATGCATACAATGATTCTGAATTAAACCAAATGGCATCTCCTGAGGCCCAAGTACCAAAATGAGAAGAACCCACACAATTAAAGAACAAAAAACCTAGAAAAACCTAAATCTCATAAAAAGGAAGTTGTGTGGAATAATTTAATTAATTTTGGATGGCTGATTTGAGGTTAGGAATGAGTACCGTAGGTGTTTCCATCCATCAAATCGTCATCCTATGCTGAAAATCCACAATTCGATCTGTAATGTCTCGATCGCAATTCTTTCTCTCAAAGCCTCAGATATGAAATTGGATGAGTGATGGATTTTAAGGGAGAAGTGAAGTTAATGAGGTTGAGGATTTCATTCAGCAAACCGATTGTCAATAGAGGAGAAGAGGTCTTGAAACGGCAGTTGAAATTGAAGCAGGTCGTGAAATGAAGTTGTAGAAATTGGGAAGGTATCAACATGGGGCGAGACTGGATGAGAGTGTTTTGCCGTATTTTATTTTTCTTTATATTTTCAACAACAAAAAAACGGGTTTGGGTTGGGTCAATTGGCAGTTTTTTTCTCTTAAATATTAATATAGATATAGATATTCTTTTCATATTAGATATTAATATAAATATCTTGAAAAGTATTTAATATAAGATATTAAATACTATGGCAGGAATAAGATTAAGAAAAATCATTAATGAGATAATCAATCAAGATTCTGACTGATATGTTAAATCCTTATTCTATTGAGAAAATAGTTTCTTATTCCCCACTCCACTCCAAGACACAAGAGGTGCCCCATGTATCTATTTAAGGGGAGTTGTGACAACTCTTTTGTATCACAATACTTGTTAATTATTTACCTACAATTAAAGAGAGAGCTTCTTGAGAGAGTTTTGGAAGAAGAAAAGGCGACCAAACAGTCGACTTTTTCCTGTAGCAGTCCTTCGAGGATTCCGACAGTTATTCGTGTGGATTTCCGCTAGAGGCCGGACACTTGGACGGCACGGTGCTTGGACCATCAACTGTAGATAAAGCGTCGATCCAATTGGATCAATTTGGTACTTGTTTATTGTTTATCTACTTTCTTATGGTATATTGTTTAAACGAAGTCGATCATTGGTAGAAGGATATCAAATATTTGTTATCCGTTGCCTCTACCAGGCTTAATTTCCCTACAACCGCTTCATAGGTTAATTATTTGTTGAGTATTCAAGTTGAAGTATATGGTAAATCAACAAGGTTGATTCTAAGTGTTGCTAGCTATTGGATATGTCGATGTAGCTTCAGTATATGCTCGACTTGATTCAAGAGTTGCTGCCTGATTTGACTTTGTTGATTGAGTGTTTATCGACTTTGATCAAACTGCTTCTTCAAATGTGAATCTTCATGTCTGCTGAGCTGGCAATTTGACCATTGTAGATCTTCAAATGTATTTCAAATATAGTCGTTGGTCTATCACGTAATATAGATGTTGTTTTCACATTTAAGCATAACTTCTTTGTATTTTAGTGCTCAGAACTTCTGTCATTATGTACCGCAATAAATGATTGTCAGCTTTCAATCTTTGAACTTATGTTCAGCCTTATATATATCCTCATCTGATTTTTGAAAGCTTCACTTCTGTTTCCTTGAATCTGGAAAGCCCTTCTTATCTGATCAGTAACTATCCATCAAGTCTACTTTTTTGCGTATGTTTTGTCCATCAACTCAGAATATAAATTTGCATGTACATAGTACTTCATTTTTTATCCTTCGAATAAGAAATAAAGATTTCAAGAGCCATTTATTTTTATGATTGTTTTAGTTTGTATGTGTTTAAATTTAGATGTGTTTTTCAATGCCAAGTTTCTATGGGCATCTTAGTTGAAATAAGCATCCATATAACAACTTTTGCATAAGGATGGTTTTACAACAATTTCAATTGATATTCTCAATTTTTTGGAAAAATGATGATACCCAATTGTGTTTATTCTAACACAATTCTTTAACCAGTTAACTAAGATAATGTTTGTTGGATCAATCTGATTGATACTAGTTTAATTTAAGACATATAAATTTGATTTTATGGTTTTTTTTGTTATAAATCAGCTTAACGATCTCTTTGTACATATATACTCTTGAATAAGACAGTGTTCATTGGTCTGACAATTATAATATATATGGTAATAGTATAATCTGGAAATTTGAGTTTTTTTCCATATTATGCGATCTTGTGGATCTGAACTTTCGCTTACTTCATTGATTTTGCACTTGTTAATCAGTTTAATACTTTGATTGTAAATTTAAATGTCAAAGTTTGTTGCAATAATGAATCTACCGAAATTTTATCGTGTAGTGTCTTGAATTAGTGAACTTAAGTATTAGCCATTTGGATTACTATATTATTATGAAATTACCAATCAACATGGTTATTGTTCGTTTTGCAATCAAATTGAGTCTTGAGTTATACTGTGTGTATAAACTTGTATGACTGAAATTGTAATATGTTATTCTTTTACTGAAAGTTATTTTTAGGTCATAAAATGTTTTACTTCAACAATTCAGATTACACTTGATCTCTTTGAATATGATCAAATTAAATATTTAAGATGCATATAATGATGATTCTAAATATATTGGTTACTGTGGTTATGACCGTTCTTTATTTGAAAATCTCACTAGAATTGGATTGGTGATTTAAGAATATTAGTATAACCAGATATATTGTATCTATAATTGTGAGAAAGGATATAATTTCTCTAAACGAGATGATATTTCTCCTCGAATTGAAAAATATTAAAGAAGTGTGTTGATACCCGCATAAGAGTATCTCACATTGAAATGTTGAATCTGTCACGGGTTATTGCAAATTTTCTATATATCGATTGTGAAAAAAGTGTTGTCCGAGAATGAGAGGAGGAAATCCATTCTGAATTATATCTCATGACAAACATTGACATAAATGAACCATGAGTTCATATATTACTCATTGACATAAAACCCGCGAAGGTTATATTTTATGTAAATTTTGTGTACATCAAATCATTTCTGAGAAAAAATGGGAGAAATGAACCAGACATTCATCGTCACATTTTTATGATTTTCCTAAATGTAACATGAAAAAGAATTTGAACGTTTTATGGAGAATCTGAAATTACATAACGGTATATTAAACGCATGAAGCACACGAGATGTACTGTTTTAAAAAATCTCATAGAGTGAGATATTTAATGAAATCGCTATGTTTTAAATGTGTAAATCACTTGAAGTGAATAAAAGATCATCAAGGTATAGCTCGGTGTAACATGTTTGATGAATATCAACTCCCGGCATTATGGGGAGATAAAGTAAACCTCATCTTAGAATAAAAGAATGCCGATAAATTTTGACAATATAAGCGATCTTCCACACATCAGTTTAATTGAATTGCGAAAATAGTCTAACTTGTAGTATTTAACAAGTAGTCTGCCAGATGCCTTCGGGTGGATGAATCAATGTTCCACGTGGTGTCTCGTAACTAGTAAGCCGCGAGTGATTAAAAATGTGTAAATAACAATATACATATGCTATAGATGCTAATAAAAACTTCAGAAAATAAGTGTATATATAACTTTATACATAAATATACTGACTATATATATACATAGAGAGAGAGGAATTATATAGTCGGTTATATCTATGTACCGTGTATAATTTCCCTCGGTGTATGTGTATATATGTGTGTGCGTGTGTATGTGTGTGTATGGGTGTGGGTGTGTGAGTGTGTGAGTGCGAGTGTGTGTGTATGTGTATATTTGTGTGAGTGTGTATGCGTGTGTGTTCAGTCTGTGCGTAAATATACAATTATCTAAATGTATAATTTCACACACACACACACACATATATATATATATATATATATGATTGAGTGAAAGAAATAATACATTCAGTAATTGTATATATAAGTTTATATATATATATATATATATATATATATATATATATATATATATATATATATATATATATATATATATATATATATGAAATTATGCATTTAGATCATTGTATATTTACGCATGAGACTAAACACACACACACACACACATATGTGTGTGTGTGTGTTTAGTCTCAATGTAAAATATACAATGATCTAAATGCATAATTTCATATATATATAAAACTTATATATACAATTATCTCAATGTATAATTTCTTTCACTCAATCATATATATATATATATATATATATATATATATATATATATATGCTAATAAAACGTGATAAAATATGTGTATATATAACTTTATATATACATTTACTGACACCCATATATATACACACCCATATGTATATATATATATATATATATATATATATATATATATATATATATATATATACACACACACACACACACACTCCGTTAGGTTTTTATTTTTAACGGGCACCCGTATTGTTATCTGTTAAACAATCATTTATTTACATCAATAGAAGGTATAAATAAATAAGGATAGACAATGATATTTAGACAACACAACAAAAACAATATTTGAAAAAGATGTCTAAATATTATTGTAAACACATGGTTGTGTTAGGTTAGGTAAATTTCTCAAGTTTCATTGTGTTGTGTTGTAACAGTAGAAGGGGGTAATATAAGAGAAGATTGTTTTCACCAGCGTCATAGAATATTTGATGATGACGAGGGAGATCAAATGCTGGACAGAGCCAACAGAACAGAGCTTATACTTTCGATCTAACGGATGCCTCCTTCCGGTGGAGGTTTTACCAGGCTGCTGAGAACGGAAAAGATGCTCTATTGAGCAGACCTAATGAAATTTTCTACGAGCTACCTACCAGGAGCCCCAATACAAAGCCTGGAGATTAGGCATGACACAATGGATCAGAAGGATTCGAAAACACCCTAGGGATGCATGCATTTCTAAGAACCGCATCAGGTCGATGCGTACCATAAAATATGTCGATTTTTTTTTTTTTGGAAATTTCAAACAACATTTATTTGTCGTTTGTTTCGCGTTTTTAAATTCAAATTCGTTCCTTATAAAATTAGGGCATTTTCATTGTGATTGCCCGTAACAATTAATCTATTCGAGTGTTATTTCAAAACTAAGGTTGTATCATACTACACAGAAATTCAAAATTAACTAAGGCATGGAACGGGCAAGAGATTTATACTACTCAATTTCAAAACAAACTATAACATACATACAATATCATATAATCGAAATATGTACAAAATCATTTCTACAATATCAATTCTGAAAATAACATTGTCACTATCATATCATACTTGTATTTCATTTCATTCTAAAAAATTCCTACAATATCAAATAATCAAAAAATTTACAATATCAAAATTTCCACAAACATCAATAATAATGTTTCCAATATACAAAAATTTACCAATCGAAATTTCCCAAAATACATAAATTCGAAAATTTTCAATATCTTATACTCAAAATTTCTACAATACAATTTCATTTCTACAAAATTTGTAAAAAAAACTCACAAATTCGAAAAGATTACAATATCACAATTTCAAAAAGATTACAATATCACAATTTTAAATAAACATAAAATCATGAAATTTGGGGAAATTTGATCGAAATTAAATACAATAAACTGTAAATTGCTTACTAGATGGAACTCTTCTAAATGAACAATGGCCATTGTTGTATGATATAAAGCTTCAATTACCTTCCCGTTCCAATTCCACGAAATGAAATGAAACCCGTTCCAATCACCTTCCACGTTCCTTAATACTTTCCCCGTGAAATTTAATCCCTTCCCTGTCCGTGAGAAATGATTCAACTGATATGTTGGGGTTGCTGCTGCTCTGCGTTTTTTTTTTTTTTTTTTTTTTTTTTTTGCAATTGAAAAATGATGAAGTGAGAAGGAAGAAGAAGGAATGACTTTGTTATAGTCTTTTCAGATTCCACGCCGCGGCCGAATTTTCTCCGGGGCGCCCTTTTATTTTCCACAGGACTGCGTGGAAGTTCAAGTTTTGGCTCCTCTACAACTTCCACGTGATCTGGTGGAATTTTCCACGAACTCGTGGAATCAGGCATGGGGGACCAAAAATAAATGTCAGGTCTGAACAGACATAACATGAATTATGGGTCGTTACTGTGACCTGAATGTATAATTTCTCTCAAAAGCCGGCGTTGGAGCAGTGTTGAATGATGAGTTAGGGTATTTCAATCATAACAAAATTATTTTATCATTACTGCAACTAAAAAGATAAATATGAATTAAAATTTCATTTAGGTCGTAAAGATGGATTTATACCTAATGGTTTTGTTCTTTCTTTATACTTTGTATTTTCTCTTTGTTTGTTGTTTTTTTGTCCGATCTTTGTTTGTTGTTTATTTAGTTTTGTAACATCGTACAAATCATTTTAGCCTATGGATTTACCAAAAATATACGGTATCGACTATAGAATTGCTTTGGCCGTTAAATTCTCCGTCTGTCAATTTTCATTGTTTTTTTTTTCTTCAACTTCTTTTCTGTTGACTTGGCTCCATTTTGTTTCTCTTTGCCTCTCACCGACGCCAACAAGGCGACCCAACAAAGCCGGCCAGCCGGCCAGCCTAATTTTAAGTTTTCTCAGCATTCCACATTCCATTTTTTGTTTTTACATCGACCCATACGATAAAAATCTATTCTTGATTGTTATTTATATTCATTTAATCCATTCATCATCACGTATAGATTTTATTTGTTTGATTTTTTCGTTCTTGGCTAACCATTCATTTAATTGCCATGGTGATGGAAGTGGATCTGAGGATAATTATGTTGCGGTTGTTGTTGGGCTTATGGGTTGTTGTGAATGGTGTTTTTGAAGGTATTAATGCAGAAAATGTGGTGTTTGAGGTAAAACATAAGTTTGGAGGAAGGAAGAACGCACATGGAGGGTCTTCTTTATTGACTGCACTCAAGGCCCATGATACAAAGCGTCATGGTAGATTTCTATCTGCCGTTGATTTACCTATGGGTGGAGATGGCTCTCCTACAGATGCTGCGTAAGCCGCCTTCTCTAATCTTGTGAATTCATATATGTAGCCTTCGTTGGTTTGTGTCTCTTTATTGTTTTAGTACATGATTATATGTTGTTCTGTCTGGTGAATGATTTGGCTTTGAGTTTTTTTTTTTTTTTTTTTTTTTTTTTTTTTTTTTTTTCGCTTTGTGGAAGCATGTTTGACTTTTTTTCTCCATGTAATCATTATTTTCTACAATGCGCTAGATGACCTGATCCTTCCTCATGCCCTGTATAGGCAGATGCTTTGATGTAATAGTTACTTTCTGTGGGCTTTCTTGAGTTTTCGTTTAAAAGGGACTTGTTTCTGTTCATTCAAGGCTTGCTGCAAAGATGAAATAAGATAGTAGACTTACATGCTTTTTGGTAAGTTCATATCTATAGATTTTAAATTACACCAGACCAATTACATTGTCATTTCGAAAAGATTGATTGATCTCCCTCTTATTGTATACTACATGTTATAATGTCGTTGATTCTTTTCAATAAGGACTCACTGTCTAAGGATTCCCCTGCTTTTGATGCTGTTGCATTTTGGTGGGGAAGGATTTTTATGGTGAAATAGACTGATTTTGTGAGAGGTTCTTCCCTTTCTTTACGTGCTTATTCAGTTTTGCTCTTTGAATTGTAAAGAGAAGAATTTGATTGTTTAGCTGTGTTTGTTTTATAATGTGCTACTTCTATATTTGATTCTTTTCCTCATCAAATAACTTCTTTGACTGTCTCCCCTTATATGGACGTATATTTGTAATAAATCACCATCTCAACTTAGGGAAAAATGTAATCGTACATACATACATTTTTCTTGTAATGCTGTTTTGTCTCGTATCCTAATCGTATCTACTTTGAACTGTCTCCTATCAGGAGTTGCTGGAAACATTTTTATCTTCTTTAATGTGTCAAATTGAAGTGATATGTTTTCTCTACATCTCTGTCTCACTGCATTCAAAGTAACTACTCTTGTCAAATATAGTTTCTGGTTTTGAAGCCTAGAAATGTAATGTTTGAACATTGAGATGTTTCTGTTATGTTTACATGGCTGCTTGATCGTTTAGTACAGACTTTACTTCGCGAAGCTTTCAATTGGAACTCCTGCTAAGGACTATTATGTCCAGGTTGACACCGGAAGTGATATACTCTGGATAAATTGTGCTGGTTGTGTCAAATGTCCTAAGAAAAGCTCTCTCGGGGTAACCTTTTTATAGTATATACTATCTATATACTGTTGCTAGTGTTTGTACTCAGTGTTTTGATGTTGTTTTGTTTTACGACAGATTGAATTAACATTATATGACATCCAGTCCTCCAGTACCGGAAAAACAGTTACTTGTGACCAAGATTTTTAAAAGAGCTACTTTTAATACCCAATCTTCTGATTGCCAAGCGGGAATGCTTTGTGAATATTCTGTAACATATGGAGATGGAAGTACAACTGCTGGATATTTTGTGAAGGATAACATTATGTTAAATCAAGTGTCCGGAAATTTTCAAACTACACCCATGAATGGGACCATAGCGTTTGGGTTAGTTTTTTCCTTCTAGTAAGTATCTTTTGTTGCATATAACTCAGACATTTAAAATGCTTTTTCTGCAAAGTAGAAATAGTAGTGTACTCAACGTGTAGAGACTATCCAATAGGCTTTGTGTTAGATATGCATATTGTGTTACTTTGAGTCCTTGAATACCAAGTTGTGTACTTTCTTTTGCTAGGGACCAAGCTTGATGGTGGGGTGTGTTTTTTTAGTCTTCTCATCTTACGTTTTTCTTGTCAAGATAGGTGTTCATCTCAGCAATCAGGCGAGCTAGGTTCATCTACTGAAGCAGTTGATGGTATAGTTGGATTTGGACAAGCAAATTCATCCATGATTTCTCAGCTTGCTTCAGGTGGAAAAGTTAAAAAGATGTTTTCACATTGCTTTGATGGCATAAATGGAGGTGGCATATTTTCTATCGGAGAAGTAATGCAGCCCAAATTTAACACAACACCATTGGTCCCAAATGAGTATGTAGATATCAAATTGGTTTTTTTCATTCTGATGTTGGAATCTAAAATACTTTGGCATTTTCACTTCATGGCTACACTTTCTATGCTACACATTAATTTGGAATTGGTTGCAATTTTGTTCCATGTCTATTGTGAAGTTGATTTTCTCTGTGAAATATTGCTTGAGAACTACACAAACAACATTTGTTCCTATTCGTTGGGAAATAAGGCTAACCAACCTACAATCAGGGCTGAGATTCTTAAGATTTTTTTTTTTTTCGTTCTAGGAGGAGAAAATTTTGCATTATGGAGTCTGCTATAAAATTTCCCCTGTTTTGATCTTATATCTTCCAAAGAAAGGCTTGTATAATGAAAATGCCCAAATATTCATAGCATGTGAAGGAAAAAATGTTAATATCCTCACACATAGTGTAAGTGCAAGTACTTTCCGGATTGGTTTCTTCTTAACCGCTTGAGCCCATTTTCTCCAGGCTTCATTGGTTCTTAGTTTTTGCATGTGAACCCCTTTCTTGGTTGCCATATTTTTTTCATTTAGGTGGACCGAGTGTATCACTTAAGTGGAATATACAACTGTCTATGTGATGAAATGTTTCCCATAGTGGATTTGAGAAGATAAATTGTTGATGTTGAAGGATTGTACTTTAAGGAGGGTTTACAACTTTTTATGTGTAGGATTTTGACGCTTTAATTTCCATAATGACATAGAAGACAGATTTTGTTTTCCTATCATGGAAGTGGAGATATGGCGACTTTAACTTTTTAGGCAGACACATGATACATTGTTTTGAAATTTTGTGATAATTTTTCAATTCTGTCATCTGATTCTTGGCATATTCAATACGGTTTTCTATGAATGGATTGTATGCTGAATTTAGTATCATGAAAATTTCAGGCAACACTATAACGTCATATTGAAGGCAGTTGAAGTAGGTGGCAACCTTGTGGTCCTTCCCACAGATTCATATGGAGGGACGACCGGAAGTGGGACAATAATCGACAGTGGCACTACCCTGGCTTATTTTCCCGATGATGTTTATGCCCCACTCATGGACAAAGTACGTTGATCTCACTAACCCGTCATTATCTTTTTAGGTTTAGCATGGACGGATTGTTTTCTTTGAGTATTTTTGTGTTTGCACGTGCGTGTCTTTTCTTTTTCTTCTCTAATGGAATGAGGGGGAATCCCGTCTGCAAAATAAGCTTATAAATTCAAATCATAATGGTTCATATAATAATGTATAAATTACACGTTTCTTAAGTAGCTTAAGTTTTAATGTGAGGTGGTAGTTAATCATGGTATCAGAGCATGGCTACATCATTTCTGACAATACTGTTTTATCTGTTTTTTCCATTTAGATTATGGCAGGTCAACCTAATTTGCAAACTCATGTAGTAGAATCACAATTCAAGTGCTTTTTTTACTCCGCAAAGTAAGTCTCTTTACTTGATTTCTCTGTTTTATTTTGGTAGCACTCTTGGCGTTATCTACTCAATCTTGCATATGCATTTTATAAGATTCTTAAGCGGTTGTGTGTTTCTAAGTATGAGCTTTTGTTGTCTATTTCTCTGTTTAAAGTTGTAGTGATAGTTGTAAGCACGTAGAGATTTAACGATATTTTTGTAAAGAAGGGAAAATGTAATACCCTTGTTGTGTGTTGGAGACCATTTTGTCTTGGACATATTAGCAGACGTTCTTCTTTTTTCAAAACGGGCATGGTCAAAACTGCATTGGAACCAAATTTGACTACTTTATGTTTTAGTTGAAAATGTTTATAATTTTAAACTGTTGTTGTGCAGCATCGATGATGGATTTCCAGTTGTGACATTACGATTTGAGGAATCACTATCTTTGACAGTGTATCCCCACGATTATCTTTTTGAAGTTCGTGTAAGTAGTTTGCAACCCTTGAAAGGCTCTCTTTTTTTGCTGTTGTCTTTATTTATCTTCTCTACACTTTTGCACCTACTTTTGATAAAGTTGCATGTCTTTCTATTAGGGTATTTTGTTCTTTTTCCAAGAAATCACTACCGTCAATTTTGTCCCTCTTACTCCCATTATCTGTATTCTCAGGATGGTGAATGGTGTATCGGTTGGCAAAACAAGGGCATGCAAACAAAAGATGGACGAGAAATAACTCTTCTTGGAGGTGGTATTCTCTCTAATGTTATTTGCTACTCATTGATTCACCACAAAACATATCATTTGATAAATAAACCTTATCAGAATGATTGCACTTTTTCGGTTTGTATGTTTGAATTTCTTGCAGAAACTAAAATTCTCTATCAAGAATAGTGTACTCTTGTTTGGTAGCAAGTCCCGTATTCGATACATATCCAACACATATATGCATCAGATACTTAAGATTTCCGCACCTTGGTCGAATTCACAACTTCTTAAAAGTTGGATGCAAGATCATAACTTGGATATGTGAAAATGAAGAAACCCTGCTGAATATTGAAGAAAACTGTCTGGAAATTAATGAACTACTGTCTAAAATGACCTGAAACGAAGAAACATCATTGAAAAAGTGCTGTATTTTATGATTTTTACATTGTAGTTTGGCCCTTATGATTTTATTATGTAAAATGCGGACCCTTTTTTTTCTTTTGAATATTTACGCAGATCCCCTCCACACCCGCATCATATATTTTTTCAATGATCTCACACCCGTGTATCCCATAAATGCAGATCTTGTGCTGTCAGACAAGCTTGTTACATACGATCTCGAGAAACAGACTATTGGATGGGTTGAATACAACTGTAAGTACAATATAGATTCCACTGTTCCTTTACGCTGTTTTTGCAAGTAAACGACCTTTTTGTTTATTATAGTATTTCGGTTTCTTATTTAACATCTAATGCATGTGCGTTTTTTTCGGGTTATCTTTTGTCTGCGTGCACACGTGTGTTTGTGTTTGTGTGTGTGTGTGTGAGAGAGAGTCAGTTTGATGTTGAAGTCTTTTCTCACACAGGTTCTTCAAGTATCAAAGTGAAAGATGACATCTCTGGAAACACGTACTCCGTGGGGCACATGTACTTTCTTCAGCTTCCAGATTGCATACAATGATGTTCTTGGCTCCACCATTTTTGCTAATCACCATTATATACAGCTTATTTTGCTGATAAAAAACTTAATATACAAAAAACCAAAAAGATCAAGACAACATTGTTGTATGTATAACCCTACTTTTGAAGAGGAAGTATCCGGCCCGGCCCCGGCCCCGGCCGACACACCATGTTTGCCAAGCTCAAGGCCCTTTTACATCCATACACATTAGGATTCCCCCCAAAGCTTTTATTATTTTCTTTTATATACTCAAAGAAACTGTTTTTACCATTTTAACATGAGACAGGATTTATTGGAGGAGATTTTTTCTAATTAATTTATATATTCCTTACACCAGTACAGAAGCCTAAAGGGGAGAGAGATCATAGACATTTTAATTTTTTATTCTCAAGGTGTAACTATGGATTGTAAATACATGATGTTGATTCTCATGTTCTTGTGGTCTTTTTGTTATGTATCATTGAACAATCTTTTGAAATAAGAATATCTTTGTTCATTAAGTTTTTTGTTTTTCTTTAAATGATTTTTTTATTTTATTTTAAAATTTATACCATTTTTACTATTTATTCTAGCAGCAAGGTAAACGTTGTAGAACTGAAATTTACATCTTAGTGTTTTATGAAATAGATTATGATGGTTGTATATGCGTTATGTCATGTACAGTTGTTTGTAGAAGCAGGTTCTGGCGGGTCATTCTATGGTAGGGATTTCGCTTTGGGAGTTGTTTGCGACACGTCATTGGGACCACGCAGCTTTAGCCGCAGAAATGAAATCTGTGTGGTCCCAGATGATGCCATTTAAAAGACTCTCCCTGCTGAGTCTTTATGTAAGAATTTCCCGGTTCTGGCGGCTCATCGCCAAAACCGACTTTTGCAGGCTCTCATGCAGCATACTATTCTGGAAAAAATATGAGTTTGTATGAATTGAATGGTCAGATATTATATCGCTCGTACTTCCCAGCATGTTATGTGTAATTTATAAAAGAATGAAATGTAAAATAATTATGGGATCACATGTAAAAAGAAAGAAATATAGGGAATGTACAGAAAATAATGATTTATGGTAAAATACTAGTACCTGTTAAATGACACTGAGCTCTCGAAGGGTCTCCAAAATCATGCCATGCTCTCGAGAAAGAAAAAGTAGAAAAGGTTGGAGCCGGTCAGATCCTCTCTACAGGATAAAATAGTGGACATTCCGGTTTCTGTCAACTAAAGTTGTGTTCAAGCCTTTCTACATTGGTGGTTGACTTATATGATCAAGTGTAGTTTTCAGCTTTTATGTTATAGACTATACTTGTGCATTTCATTTTGCGAAAGAGAACTTGAAACTTCACCATGTACTCAGTGAGTGGTTTAGTTCTCTTTTACGATATGTTTCCTTACTGAGATTTCTAGCCCACTCCAATTTTAACAATTAGCTGATGAACAACTTCAACCCGAGGCACTCCGAGAGACTTTGTAGGAGGGTGCATGCCACCGCTGCTCCTCCTTCGACCTTTACTGAGCCTCATCCTCCTACTAATGTGGATGCACGCAGTCCTTGCGGTTCCTATAACTGCAGTCTCTCCCCCTCTCCCCATCTCAATGGATTATTCTTGGTATCAATGAGTCTACACATACTATGTCACCTTCTCCGAGATCCATTTGATGTTTGTGGTTCATCATGATGAAGCTTTGGATATCTGCTTGGGGTTTTGATTAGTTTGTGGCTGTGGAAGTTGTATTAAGACTTTTATGTATGTTTGTACTATGTTGTAAAAAAATAAGTACTTAGAAGTAAACTTATTACGTAGTAGTCGAAATTGGTGATGTAACTTTAGCACATACATGCTACTTTTATGTTTTTATTTTATGTATGTGCTTTCTAGAAAGCTGAGCCTTAATTAGTATTCCTTCCGTTCCAAAATAAGTAATGCAGTTGTCAAAAACACGCATATTAAGGATGTGAGTTAATGCTTTAATTTGAATGTCAAAATGACTAAAAAACCCTTAGTCTATAATTAATGTAATATCAGATTTATTCTCTCACCCTTAATGAATAAGGATAGATGTAGAAAAAACAAAATAATTCTTTGGATTGGTAATGTAAGTGCATCGATTTATTTTGGAGCAAATCTTATTGCCAACTGCCTCAGTTATTTCGGAATGGAGGGAGTAATCCGTTTAGCTTCCGTATTAAATTCTTTGGCACACTATATGGGGATTTGTGATTTGAAAAATAATTAAATTCGGATCATGGCAGAACAATTGGAATCATAAATTACTTGTATTTTCAGGTTGTGTTGTTACATAACGCCTATCTAAAGTTATTAGATTGTGTCGTTACATAGCAAGGCGTTGATTGCTTGATTTAACTTTACTTTTGTTTGAAGTTCGACATTTTACTGTCTTGGAGTGACTCTGTTGAACCTCTGCAGTAGAATCTCTAAATCATGTAAAATTTGAATTTAACAGACTTAACTCTTCAGATATATATAATATAACACTGCATTAGAATCTGTCAATTGAATCTTGAACCTTCAGATTATGTGAAGCGCGCACTCTATATATCTACCGCACAAGCCTTCAATCTGTACAGACAGAAACATTTGTATGTGTGCTCCCCTTTTGACTTTTTTTAGCTTTTAATCTCCAGAAATTGGAAAATCAGATTGTGTCAGGTCTGACACTTATAAATCAGGTCATGCATTTTCTGACATGGAAAATCAGGTAAACGTAAGGAAATTCAAACCAAATCTCATACAAAAATCACTCAACACAGATTCCTTACGTTTAAACGTAAGGATCCCTACGTTTAAACGTAGAGAAATTCTTGTCCATTCAATTTTTATTTTTATTTTATTTTATATTTTATTGACATTCTTCTCCGACTGGAATATGTGGTTTTCATGCGCCGGTAATTTCTTCTCCGCCATTGATTCTTCAAGCTCAGCAAATCCATGAGAGTGTTATAATTAGAAACAGAGAAATTTACGTTAAATAGAATAAATTAAATAAATTTGAGAAACAGAGAAAGAAACACTTCACAGTAGAGAAAAAACACTTCACAGATCTTTTTTTCCTTTCTTAAAAGGAATAATATTTAGAGAAGTGATGTAGGGATAAAATTAAATAATAATCATTATAATTTGTTGAGTGTTCATTATTTTATTTTATTTTTCAAAATTACAGGATTTTTTATAGCAAAAAAAAAAAATTATCTTGCAAGATTTTGCTTACAAATGTTAAATAACAAAATGTCAATAAAATATAATAAATAAAAAAAAAAATTGAATGGACAAGAATTTCTCTACGTTTAAACGTAGGGATCCTTACGTTTAAACGTAAGGATTCTCTACGTTTAAAACGCAATGAATCTGTGTTGAGTGATGGCCAAAATAGTAACGACCAACCTTAACCGGCAGAGTACCGGGTTGGAAGCACTATAGAGGTGAGCAATGTCGTATCCCACGAGGAATCAATCGAATACCAAAGTCGTCTTCGTACTTAGTTTAGGTCAATCAAAGGTTGTTCGTGTTGTGATTATACTACTACGATAATTAAACTAAAGATATGAAATATAAAGAGAGACATAGCCAAACCATGATCCAATTGATTACTTTCGCCTCTAATCGATTATTTGGGAATGGAAACTACCAACCAACCATCCTAATGCTTATATCGACTGCTCATAGTGCAAACTCCTACGATAGTACTAGACGCCATGCAACAACCTAGTACCTTTGCCCGGTTCAACAATCCGCTTTTAAGGATTTAATCGACCGAACAAGATAAACGCTCTAGAGCCGCTCGATTTACACCGACAAACCTCGTTACCCAATCGATCTAAACAACTCGGTCAATTGTAAATAACGATCTTAAAACCTCTTTTCCCACACCCTTCGCAACATACATTTATAAAAGTGGTGTGTTTGTTCATGAACTAGGTGTACAAGCTAATTCAAGCATTGATAACAAGTTTTAAGACATGAATTAAATCAATATAACAACAATTAAACACTACCCATTCCCAATTTCATCAATTAGAGGGTGATTTCTTCAATTTTCACATAATTTGGCTATGAAAAGTTTAGCTACTCATAATAATGAAAGGAACAAGAATCAAAGAGGAAATCAAAGCCATAAAACAAGAAAAAGATGATTTTCGTTACCAAAATGCAGAGAAGTTGGAATTACATCAATCTTCATCCACACCCATTGTCACTTGGGAAGAAGAAGACTCCAAAATGCCAAAATCCAACAAAGAGAGCTAGAATCTAAGTTAAATTCGAGTTTAATCTAAGAGAGATAGTGAAAGATGAGCTAATCTAAGGGAGAAAAGTGATGAAAATTGACCTAAGAGAGTCTAAGGGGCAAGTTTGTTAAAACCAAGTCTCAAATCAAAAAGTGCAAAATCAAAATCAAGTCTGAATATAATAAATGAATCAAATCAAAATAATAAGATTGTTTGATAACCTAATACATCTGAAATATTAAAATGTTTAAGTTTACGATTTTTCCCTTACGACGTTTTTATATGTAAGAAAAACATATGAAGCATACATAAATATTTGATTACTATAAACGTATGTTAGAATGTTTCTTTAGCAAAATATTTTTTATTTATTTTGCAAAAGATACTATGGTGTAACGGGAGCCATGTCTGTAATATTATGATGTATTTGTGTTTTAATTTCATAACATTTGTAGAATCACAACAATTTGTATAAATATTAGACACTTTTTTTGAGGGAGTATAAATATTAGACACTTATTACTAAAAATAATTCACCATGTTATCATACCATTATATTATAAAAATATAAAATCAATAAAACAAGCACATTTGTAAATAAAATTAACAAAGCAAAAATGAAAATACAATTGATGCTGGAACAAATTTCGCTGGACATTGAAAAAGAAAAGAAAATGAAATAAAGATGTTGGGCGATAACTGCTAGAACGTGGGATGTGAAGAAAAATTCAGCGTTAAGTGGTATGTTTAGTGCTTAAAATTTTCCACAAATTTCTACAAGCAAATTAAGATGATCTTAATAAATTAAGGAGTGTTAAAAACTGTTATCAAACAATACTTATTCTAATAATCACTTAACTTTTTAAGAATAAGTCTTAATAATGTTATCAAACAGCCCTGCCGAGTGCAGGTATGAGTTCCTCTGAAAATGGGGTGAAAAATCTGTTTAAAAACGCCTAAAATGTGCAGATAAAGCAGTTTTGGCGTGCACACTGCTCCTCGGCACGCGCCAAAACTGCTCTGTGATTCTGGGAAGTCTCTGTTCTACTTTGTGCGCCAAAATTCCTGGACTGATACACCTTCATGAATCCGGCAATATCTTTGCGTGTAGAGCTCCGATTTGAGTGATTCAAAGTGCGTTGGAAAACTCATTAAATTGTCTACAACTTTCATGAAGACTACAAGTCCAGAAAATGCTTGTATATGGAATCAAATGGCTGATGAAGTGCACATATGGTGAAAGCAACAACTATTTTTGATCAATTTCCATTCCCGGGCTTCGGTTTCGTCTTTATAAACCTCGTGCCTTAACTTCCGGACTCATAACTCACCTAGATCCTGCAGCACAACATTTAAACACATACCGAGCATAACTCCGCAAGATAACTAGGGCTCGAAAAAGGTCAAAACACCGTAAAATGGTGAGTTTTTCCATCTATGTGACGGTTTACCTCAAAGTGAGTGCTCAATGCGATTTTGCCCTATAAACGGTCTAAAACTACCCAAAATAAGCCGAAAGTGTCATAAATGGGGCTTAAAACATGCACCAAAGCATAGTAAAGTTGACTCTCATCATTGAGTGCTTTTTGTATGAGATTTGGTTTGAATTTCCTTACGTTTGGATGTAAGGATCCTTACGTTTGAACGTAAGGATCTTTACGTTTACCTGGTTTTCCATGTCAGAAAAGGCATAACATGATTTGCAAGTGTCAGGCCTGACACAACCTGATTTTCCAATTTCTGTTTAATCTCTGATTTGTTTTTTTATTTTTATTTTTAAAGAGATTTCGTTATTTAATGGTTACTTCAAATTTTGATGTATATCTGCTCAAAAAGGAAGAAAAAAAAAATATACGTTTTCTTGAATATTGTTAAAAAGTGTAAACTTAAATATCTAGTTTTTTAATAAGTTCAGAAAATATGATTGTTACACATCTTCTTTATAAGGTGCTTAAGTAATAATGATTAATGACATTGGAAAATATAATATATTAGAATCATATATATAGTTAATATGGGGGTAATGAATAGTTCTCTACTTTTTAGAGTGATTAATAATTGTCTATAACAAGTATTGTATTGGATTTGTCTTTTATTAACTCATTGTGTATATAAAATATTACCTTCGTTGCCAGACAGATAGATAGATATATGTGTGTGTTTGTGTTCAGCGTGAAAATAAATTTTTGTTTGTTTGTATAATTTGTACTTATGAGATTCCGATGCACTTGATCATGAGTATAGATTCGGTAAAATATGCAAAAATAGTGTTTAAGCCTGTAAATTATAAAATATGTACGAAGACATCGATCCAAACGCTTCTAATTACTATAAATATTTCACCAATTTAATGAACATAGTTGATAAAATTAATAGAGAATCAGTAAATAGAGATTGTAGTGTATTTTATCCCTGGATAGAGAATCATAAGTTGAGATCTTGATACGTTGACCCTTTATACTGATTCTATAAAACTAGAAAAAATAGTGTTTGAATCAGTAGAATAGAGAATCTCTTAAAAGACACTTATACAAGTGCACTAATCTTGATGGCCTATCTATTAGTTTAATAGATAACTCTTTTTAATATTTATATATATAAGTTGCTGTTAAGAAAAAAATATTAATATTTTTTTTTTTTCGAAAACCAAAGGTTAATAAACGCTCTTAATTTGCCCCAGGTGGGCTCGAAATGCAACATCAAAGAGGAATGTTAATACACTCTGGATAACTTACTCCACAATTCAACTCGCAATCAACAAAATCAAGAATTCTTTGAATAAAAACACAAAAACCAATCAAGAAGCATATATAAATCAAAATCCGACAGAGCCACTCTCTCATGATCAAGCATTAATGTTCTTCATCATTTCCGGTTCACGACATGGCAATTCCTCCTGATTTCACCCTGAGGGTATTGGAGGAGATCCAACTTACCCATGTGAATCATTGCAGCTGCAAACTTTTGTCCCCAGGCAACGGGATTTTCAGCATAATACGAAACCAATGTTGATGTTGAAGGAGTAGCGTAAAGTGTCTGATCTGACGTAAACAAACCACGGCGATTCAACAAATCTACATAATATTTGTTGTCCAAAACGTACGGTGTAAGAGAATCCTGAGGGACAGTCGTGTTTGATCCGATCCCATTTGCAGTTGAAGGAGGGCAAATCTTAGTCAAGTAAGCTGCAAATGATGGATCCATAGTAGGATCCGGTTTAGGATAGAGACGATTTGCGAAGGAGGTGCAATGAGCAATGCCGATAGAGTGTGCACCGGAGAGCGCCACCATTTCTTCAATTGAGAATCCTTTACTAGCAAAACTTTCTATTACTGTTGAGGCGTTAAAAAATGGAGCTGGTAGATTCTGAAGCACATCACTTGCTAGAGAAACACGACCATCACGACGTCCTGATGTGACGTTGTAGTTAATGTTCCCTACTTTGTAGGCACTGTCGCGGGCTGCGAATGCCATAATGTCGGCACACGAGACAATTCCAGGGCACACCAACTCTAGTACAGCTTTAGCAGCATCAATCACCTCAAATCCTCTTAGGCTTAGGTTTGGAAAGCTATCTTTCTCGGACGCGGGACCTCCGGGCTGTGTATCTAGTAGTACCGAAGCATCACAACCCTAAAAGAATAATAACATGAGCTAGTCCTTGTTATACTGAAATCAAGAATAAAGTATTGAATATTTGAAGCACACATATAATTGATAACTTACCCTGACAAAGCAGTCATGGAAATGCAACCTAATAAGTCCAGCAGCAACTCCTGGATTTAAAGACACAGCTTTATACACTGTTTGTCTTACAATGTTCTCTGCTATTGGGCAAGTGTGAGCGTAGTAACCCTCCTTGGGGAGGCCTAGGCCTAAGGGGGGCTGTGAATAGGCATCAGCTGAGATTGTGGTTGAGAAAATTAAGCAAACTGCAATGAGTAGGAAACTAAGGCTGCAGCTTGAACCCATTATTCCTAAGATATATAGTATATATCTTGAAATGAAAAAAAGGTGTTTTGAATCTTGAAATCTGGTGGTTTGGAATGCGTTAAAAGGAGATGCATATAAGCACATATATAATCAACTGAGTTTTTATAGGGAGATATAGAAGTATTACAAAACATGTAGTATAAATTGTCAAAGTACATGCAGTGCCATGAACCCCTATCGTGAACGCACGTAGCAAATTTAACAGGGGAATTTTTACAACTATTCTTTCTTATTGTAGACAATATGTGGTTCAATTGCTAAGAATCTCTTAACACAAAGAGGCCATTTATATATAATCACTTATATATGAATTAATAGAGAATTAAGAAATGATAGAGCGGGGCCGGCCCCGTGTAACACGGGAGATGAGTATTATGCTCTAGGTATTTTAACTAGGGTCGGGGCCGGCCCGGGGTCGAGGAGTATAAGAAGTAGCATCGGACGAGAAGTTATAAGGGAAGGAAGACATGTCCAAAGCGACGTGACGAGAAATATAGACACGGCCAATGGAGAGGTCGAGGCCAGGCGGATTTATGTATGCAACTAGAAGTCCATGGACCATTTTTCAAAAAATTAATACATATATATATATATATTTTAGACAGTAAAAAATTATTCTACTTAAAAATAATTACGGACCCCAGAAAATATATTTCGAAAGAAAACTCTATATTTTACCTATAGAAAAATATTTTAGGCATCGTAAAAAATTATTATACTTTACAAAAAATTACTTTTCCACGCGAAAATTATTTCTGGGTCCGCCACTGGTCGAGGCATTTGTACCCATGGTGATTGGGACTGTAACCTAGAAAAATATAGGGTTTCAAACGGAAGTCGGTTTTATGATTATTGTAAGGATGAAGATAAGGCCAAAGGCGCAGCCGAAGACATAGAAAAGGAATAATCGGGAAGACGATGATGAACCATTTCATAGGGTGATTTATTGGAGAGGACTTTTGTGGGTAGACAGTTGATGATATAGACAGCTGTGAGAAAAACATCTTCCCAATAGGGATGGGAAAGTTTGGAGTGAGCAAGAAGGGCAGGCCAATTTCTACGATGTGCCGATGGTGTCGCTCAATGGCACCACTTTGTTCGGACATGTGGGGACAAGACAAACTATATATGGTCAATGCCTATTGACATGAAATAAGTGTTAAGGAGGCGGTATTCCCCACCCCAATCAGTTTGAATGGATTTGATTTTTGTGTTAAATTGACGTTCTACCAAAGCACAGAATTGAGGAAAAATAGATTCAACATCAGATTTACGACGCAAAGGATAAAGCCACAGAAATTTAGTAAATCATAAACAAAACTAACATAGTATTTATTGCCATAGATAGAGTCTTCGGCACAGGGGCCCTGTTTTGTTGGCAACCCAAATGCAAATGATAACAATATATGAAAAATATCTAATACAATAATTTGAATTTTGTATCTATATATTTTTGAAACGCGATGTTGAAGTAATATTTATAAGTATTTTTCAGGGAAAAAAAAACATCGAACTAAAATACACCATTCGGCGAAGTTGCCGAAGGCCCAAAAAATTCCAGGGCCGACCCAGACTAAAAACAAGAGTAGAGGGGCTGTCAGAAGTTGTTGTTGGCTAAGATATCTAACGGTAACTAAATTATAAACAGATAGACGCAAAATATCAACTGAGATGCAAGGCGGATTAGATGAGCAACGGATCAAACGTGATCACGTGAAGAGCGGCGTCAACGGTCGACTTGAAAAGAAGCGGACGTGAAAGAAATATAGTTGGTTTCTAACAATATTTGAGAATTAAATCTTTTACCGTAAATTGAAATCTAATCAATCATAACCTCATTGTGATTTCTCTATCACAATTTAATTGCAATCACATTATTATATACAATATTAAATTGATTTAGTTGAATAAAAATAAATATGATACAAATTGCCATTATTATTAATAATACGATGATACGTAAACAAATGTGCAATCAAACCGACCCAACTCAACTCGATTAGGTTTTAGGCATTACATTAACAATCTCTCACGACCTAAAGTTCTCATACACTTAAGACCATGCGTATACACATGTGTGTCATATTTAACTTTGTCAAAACCTTAGCCATTGGATCTTACTATTGTCATATATTGGGGATCTATCTATATTTACATCTTTTCTATCGATGATCTCATGAATCAAATGATAACGCTAAAGAACATGCTTGAATCTTCCATACAACCTTAGCTCCATTGCTTGAGCCCATTGTTCGATTGTTGTCACCGGATCACCGGATCATTAATAGATGGAACCAAACTTACTTCAATTACGAACTTCTTAGGCTACAATGTACATGGTCTGTGTTGTAGAATGAACATTAGTCTTCTGCTTGAAACTCTTCCTGCTCACTGCTCCACAATAAGTGTGAACACAAACCCCATACCAGGACTTGATATCATCGTTATCAAATTGAAATATTGCATCTTTACATCCGCAAAAAAACAAGTTCCGAATTTCCAAAAACCAAGAACATATCCTTAGTACTTTTGAAGTAAGGACATTCTTCACAACGATCCAATGTCTCTCACTAGGGTTTTTTCAGGTACTAGCTCAGCTCATGACACTTTCGGAGGTAAAAGCGATCCGGTCTGGTGCACATAATAACATACATGATAGACCCATTAGGTGGTGCTTACGAGATCTTCTTTGTGCATGCCATTTCCTCCGTGTCTTAGGACAAACGACCTTCGAAAGATAGACTCCATGACTCATAGGCCATGCTAAACCTCATTAGCATTTTAGCTATATAGGTGAAATGTGACGGACCAAATAACCTTTTAGATATATATCTCTATAGATCTTTATTCTTAGGATGTAGGTTGCCTAACCAATGTACATCACTTATCCAGTCAACTACAATAATTTGATCACATTACGGGTACATAAACAATCACTTGAATGGTGCAATCACTTTCATCAAATATTTTCCAATGTTTTCGATCACTATTTTACACGTGAATCAAGAGGCCAGATGACTCGCCAATAAAGCATTAGCCTAGTAGTAATCACTGGGTTGTTAATTTGGATGTTCCGAGTTTGAGTCCTTGTGGGGACAAAGTGTGTGTGTGTGTGTTTATTTCGTCTCCGTGAAAAAAAAGGTCAGTTGACTCAGTTCCACCGTACATGGCTCAAAATTTAACGGCTCAAGTTTGTGATATTTGATTGGAAGTTAGTATTACTTTCGTCACAAAATATAAATCATCGTACAATTTTAGATTTGTCTAATAATATAAGTCATTTAACGTTACCAATGCAACATTTATTATTTTTTTCCTTATCATATCCTTAATTTATTATCAATCCAACTATGTTTTTTTATTTAACAACTATTGTATTAATGATAGTTAAAGACATTTTAGACATTAATATTTAAATTTATAAAATTCAATACACTAACCTAACTTTTCCCGCCTTTACTTTCCATTACCCTTTCCCGCCGAGTCATTCCCCGCCTTAACCACCGTTCCATTTATCTGCAAAAGTTGACTCCTTTGTATCTTCCGGTTCCCACCAACTCCAACGCCTTTCAAGCTGCTCTTCAAATGGCGCCTGAGAAAATCACCGAATACGAACGCCGACGGCTAGAAAACATTAAGCGCAACGATGAAATGCTCGCCGCCCTCAAAATTCCGTCCAAGCTTTCCGTACTCAACGTCTCCGCCAAACGCCATAGGTGACTCCTCTTCTCCTCTGTTCACGCAGTTGTTGTGTGGTTTTCATGGAACAGCGGAAGTTTTTTACTTTCGCAATTTTGCTGTATTACCATTTTCCAAGCGTGCTTACGTCTTTTCAACTCTTCTTAGTCCCTCGCAAAAAAAAAAATTTAAAATAAAATAAAATTACTAGGTTTACTTTCTGCTTCTGTTGATGTGCGATCTCGGATTTATCATTTAGGTGTTTATGTTTCGAGTAACTGATTTTTGCGTAATGTTTTTCCAACAATTCACCAGATTTGAGCTTGTCCTACCAGTTCAAGACCTAGTATTCTAATAGTGCGTGTAGGCAGAACATGACGTCTGTGAAATGTTTGTGTTATGTACTGAATGAGTTACTATTTTCTTTTGGCATCATTTACTATGTAGAAAGCTCAATTCTTGCTACTTTTGTGATGTAAAGAAAAATTTATGTGATGCTTTAAAATATTCTTCGTCCTCAAAGTAGAGGCTTTTAAGTGTCAGATAAAAGCGACGGAGAGGCAAGAGATGAAGGTAACTGCATTTTTTTTATTTGTGGCATAAATGATTTGCAGGATGTAAACATATCAATCCCTTTTAATTGCTATTATTTTATGGAATGGCAGGCCTCAACAGAAACATTACAAAGTGAGCCCAGAGAAGAAACAGAGAACACAAACCCTATAGTTCTTCGCAGGTCTCTCAGAAGTCAAGGAGTGCCACCAGATGCTTCCACTACAGGTGGTCTCAAGGATGTCTTTGATGAAAATGCAAGGTCTATGTCCAAGAAAAGTCCTGCATCAGCTACAGAATCTAAATTTAACGAAGGACCAATTAGACTGACTGATACGAAACTCCTTGAGACGATTTTGCAATGTTGCAGAAAATCCGAGTTCAACGATAATGGGGTGGCAAATTGGAAGTCCACTGATGAAAAGGAGGAAAAACAGGAACTTGCAAACTCCATGGCGGGAAAAAAATATGCAGTTAAGCTTGATGTTGATGGATTGATTCTAGAACCTGAGAATATTGCTCGTGTGGTGCATGGGAGGATATTTACTGTGAAGTTTTTTCCTACTACTGATGTAAGACTTGTTGCCGTTGGGAACAAATATGGAGATCTCGGGTTTTGGAATGTTGATGCGAGGATGATGACAGTGACAATGGCATCTATGTTTATCAACCTCACACTGCACCAATCTCAGGAATTGTTTTCAATTCTTTCACCTTACCGATGGTAATTTTTACTATTTTCATGAATATCTGCTGTCTTTAAAAATGTGATTTGTGCTGACGATTGATTTTTCTTATGTTTCATAGCTATTATTTCCCCTTGGTCCAATGTCAAATGAGCATCCAAGGAACGTGATGAACTTGAACGTTGTTTTCTGATGTAGTAAATCCTTATTATCTTTGCTTACTTTGGGAAAATTTTAGTGAAAATTTGAAGATTCAGTAGGTCATGAGCCTGCAATTGATGCTGGTACTTATATTGTTGGGAATTTAATGCTTTAGCTGACTGGTTTCATACTCCTATGTCCTAAATTTATTTTGTTTGGCTTTTACTGAAAAAAAAGCAGGGTCTGAGATTAGAATTTTGTGGTGGTTGGGGTCAGTTGGGATGGACAAGAAACATGGTCAAAGCAAATTTTAAGTTTATTGGCATCTGGCCATTGAAGTTTTAGCTTCGCGTTGATGCTATTTGCTATTACTATTTCCTTATTGGATAATGACTGCATTGATTGCTCCACATATTAGTTTCTGCTATTCGTGTGGTTCAAAACATAGTTGAAGTGGCACTTACTTACATTTAATTTGGTTGTGGTTTTCATGAAACCAGCTTTAATACATTGCGTGATGCTATTCTTCTGTATGCAGATGCTTACTTCCTCCTATGACGGGTTTATTAGACTGATGGATGTTGAGAAAGAGCTCTTTGATGTAGTTTATTCATGCAATGAAGAACTATATTCTTTATCCAGAAAACCTGATGATGTTTCGTCCTTGTATTTTGGTGAGGGTAGTGGTGATATAAGAATATGGGACCTGAGATCTGGGAAATCCACATCCTCGTGGAGTTTGCACAGAAATAGGATTAATACAATAGATTTTAGCTCCCAGAACACAAATATCATGGCAACAAGTTCTACAGATGGTACTGTTGCCATTTGGGATATGAGAAGAAATAGTATGTGCAAACCAAGATCTTTGAAGGAAATTCACCATGAAAAAGCTGTGCATTCTGCTTACTTCTCTCCGTCAGGGAGGTTGCTTGCCACAACCAGGTATAATGTCTTAGAACTAAATTCACACTTTATCATTCTATGCAAGCATGGAAATATGGATATATATACGTACATGTCCGCTTGCACAACTTTACAAATATTAGCGTTGATGTATTTGGTGCTTGAAATCGTGATAGAAAATCTTGAAGATGTAACAAATTTTTCATTCTAAATGTAACATTTCATAGGCTGTTAATTTATTTTCATCTTTTGTCACAATGCAATCGTGATATCTTATTGTTAATTAAGCCCTAAAATATGAATAGGGCCCTTGATTTTCTGTTTTCTTGCTTTAATCAACTATCAGCCTGATAGTATGAATATTTGACATATTCTAGCCAACTGCCTATAGATTTGTCTTTTGTTTAAAGCTTTTTCTTATACAGTTAAAACCCTAAAGCTCCTCATGAATGCATATCATAGAACAGCCATTTATCTTTCATTACAGTGTTGATGATAGAGTTGGCTTGTTGAGTGGAGCGAATTATGAAGAGTTGTCAATGATTTATCATAACAACCAGACAGGCAGATGGATCTCCCCATTCAGGTAACTCCAATTTGCTCTAGTTTCGTTTTATTCATGTAACGTCCATTAACTTTCGAGTGAAATCCTACGGCAAGGCTGAGAAAGATAGATTATGAACTTTAGCAGACTAATAATAGTAGGTTATTTGTTGCGGTGAAACAGAGGAATATGGGGTTGGGATGATTCATCCGTTTTCATTGGAAATATGAAAAGAGGTGTGGATGTAATCTCCACAACTAGCAAGAAGATCGTGGCGACTCTACAAAGTAGTGAGCTCGTAACAGCAATTCCATGTCGTTTTGATGCACACCCATACGAGGTTGGAACGCTAGCAGGTGCTACGAGTGGGGGTCAAGTTTATATTTGGAAGAAGCCATCTTAATGTTCTACCTTTGTGTGTTGTCTCCTGCTGCTGCTGCTGCTGCCCTTTTTGTTGTATTGTTTTGTAAATTTGTGCGCAACAAATGTTCTGTAGGAAAATGATGTGAATTTGGTTGGATAAAATTAATTTCGATTTGGTGGTCGAGCTTTCTTTATATGACATTAATGAAGAACGTTTTACAAATTTAAGTATACCTTCGGCTTCATATAAAGGGTGTGTTGTTGTATTAGGCGTCATTGTAAAAATAATATCACTGTAAAAGAGGTGTCATTGTAAAAACAATGTGAATACATAAGGTGTTGCTACATAAGTGAAAGTATTGTTGTAAGTGTCTCCGTGATACTATGGTAGACTGGTAGTGTCATTGTGAAATTAAGGTTGTGTTGTGCCGTGTCACTGTGAAACTATGGTGGTGTTGTGAGTTTACGTCGCAATTTTGTTTTTTAAATTCTAGAATTACGTCGAAATTGTATCATATGACTGCACATTTTTTTATGTACGAGTATTTTTTCCGGTGGTTTTTTTTTTTTCTATTGCAATTTTTTCAAAGGGGATTATTATTTACACCCCACCTAATCTACTCATACAACACTATACACACTACACCACACTTAATAATTCAAATATACTTTTACACCACACTTAAATTACAACATTTTATTTATTTATTTGCACCACATACATAATTACTATTTTGTCATACCTACTTACACACCCCATTTTCATCCTATTTCCAATCCAAAAATATATTACAAAAAGGTCCCTAGTTTTTTACATCATACTTTCTTCATCATCATACCATATTATCAACTTCATCGTTTAAACTAGCCTAGAAATACCATACTTTCTCCAAATTATTCATCATCATCATCCTCACTAATCTAAAAGCTTGATTTTTTTCCTGTTGTAATCCTTTTGATTCTCGATGTCAGTAATGGTTACCACTTGCTCAAATAAAATTGTCGATCGTTTCCCCAAAAAACCTTGAAATTTTTAATAAAGACAATCCTCATTCTCAAAACCTTTTATCAACTTCATCCTCCCACGAAATTAGAAGGATGTTGGGTAAGCATTATGGAGCAATCAATTGAGTCGCAAACCGCAATTGGAGAAAGTGGGTTATCAAAGATGTTGAATGAGAAGGTAATTAAACCCTACATTGTTGGTGATAAACTAGTGAATTCATGTTGTCTACCAAGTGTTTGTGAAAATGCCTATAAGCTCTACAACAAATTGTTTAAGAACGGTGGCTTGAGCGATGAACTTTTAGAGGGGATCAATTTTAACGGGAAAGGAAAATGCTCCCCTAAGTTTTGGATGAAGACAACACCAATGAACTGGTTTATTTCTGAAAAGTACAACGCTGTTGTGACTCTTTTTTGTCCGCATTCTACAGGCAACACTGTAACGTGCTTTCCAACTAAAAAGAAGCCGGAAACGCCTCATCCTCTGAATATTACACTTTTGTACACTACGAATCACTACTCGTGTGTTTTGATGAAAGATGATTGTCCACTGCCTCCTTTAATCAATCCGTGGAAAGAAGAAGCGCCCAAGGTGTCGGAAGACGTATGCAATGCATGGCTCCAATTGTTTGGAGAAAGGATTGACAAGGGGGAGCATCTGTTATATCCTAATGGTCGCCTCGCACCTGAAATTGAGATCGTAGATTGATGGAAAGAAGATTCGGGTTCATATTTTGTGTTCGTATTTTGTTTTTCTACAAATACATTGATTTCTGATGTATTGTTAATTCGTATTGTTGTCGGAATTTTTATATATTTTTGTCGGATGCTCTTTAGATGGCTATGTGTAGGGGATGGTTAATTTGTGATATTGGGAGCACTTGTGGAATGATGTTTTTGTGATACTGGAAAAATGTAGATGATCGCATGTTTTCAGTTGGCCATATCAATGTTAGGATCATCTTGTCGAAAATGTAATTACCACCGACTATATCCGACCACCAGTTATGAGTTTGCTAATCATAGATATAAACAATTTTATGCTTATATAGTTTTAAAAAAAAAAAAAAAACGCAATGGACTTGCATCATTTTGTAAGTCTACCTGGACCTGCATCATTTTGTGAAGCATTATTTATTTATTTATTTATTTTTTTGAGAAGCATTTTGTGAAGCAGCTGACTATAGAGATGAATTTTTGGAGATGAATTATTTTGAACAAAAGAAAATGGGACAATGTGGGAAAAAGCCGATTGAAGGGGGGTGGGGTGGGGGAGGGAAGGACGGATTGAAGATGGGATGGGGTGATAATCTATTTTAGAATATTTGGGTGTTATTATAATTTTGAAAACTTGGCAATAGTAAAAATTCATTGGCAAATTTGGTTTTTTTTATTATTTCATATCAGACTGGGGTGTATAGGTAGAATGTGGGACCCGAAACATAAAAGGTGTGGTGTATGAAAAGTTTTTTTTTTTTTTTTACAATACATGGGGTGTATCAGTAGAATTGCAGGGGTGTAAATAAAGGCCCCCTTTTCAAATGGTGTGTCATATTTCTCTATTTCGATCTTTCTTTTTTTGGATTTTTGGTTCAGTCTCCCTTATTTTATTTGGATCAATATGTAAACCGTAATATTTGTTTAAATTGTGAAATGACAATAAAGTCAACTTGTTAAACTTACTTTATGACAAATTATGAGAGCTCATTTATGATTATAATTTATATATTCTAACCCTTCAGATCCACTTAAAAACTGTTGTATCTACTTCTATCGCAATATGTGTTTTACACATCCAGATTTTGGCTATTTACACTTATTTTATTTATTTATTGTTGGGATGTTTTCATCCAACCAATTAGTTTTGATGATGATCAGGCTAGCTGTTATAGAAATCAACAAAAAGATGTTTGTTTTTCAGAGACTTTATGTATAGTATTTATTTAGTGTCTGAATATTGTGTAAGTTAATTTAGACGAACACTATAATAGTAGACTAGGGTGTTCTCATGTTTCAGCAGAGTTAATCATATTCATATGAGTAAAACAGATAAGAAGACTGGGGACGACACAGACTCAATAGAGAAGACTGGAGTTTCAAACTCATTTTTGAAGCCTTATGGACAAGTTGCTTTACGTAAGTCTTGTGATGGCCTAAAGTTAACTTAAGTCTCATGATCATAATAACGAAAAAGTGGTGTACTCTGATCTCATCAAGACATCAACTAAGATCATATCATAACATGAAACAGCTCAAAAGAGAACATTTTAGCCAAGGAAAGAAATTCAAATAAGAAAGAATTCAGACGAGAAGGATATTATGGAATTTATATATGAAGAATACCAGTTGTGAAAAGATTGTTCATAGACTTTAAGACGTTATGCATGATTTGATTGAAGATTACATTACATTACTTGAGAATCACCAGGACAAGAGAAAACCAAGGGATTTGAAGAAATTACGGGAGAATAAATCAAGGATGGAATATCCGGAATTTAACAGTATGTCAATTGTCAAGATATCAGAAAATCAAGGATATACGTTATGCAGATCAATCTGTTAAGGAGTTGTGTGTGATAGATGGTGAAGAAGTTAAACTTCGAAGGATCAGTAGGAGGGTTGAATCTGTGAAGCATCCGGGGATAAGTTGCCAAGGACAGATAACCCATATTTTGAAGGTGAAGGACTTTCAGTCAAGGAAAATCATTGTTATTGTATTTGGTGCAACATACACAATAGTGAATACCTTCTACATCCCGAGGAGAATCGGTGACCAAGGGATTACACCACCCAGAACATCGATAACAAATCTTTGCGACAATTTACTTTACTGCAGTTTACTTTCCACCAGGTAGATTAATTCACTAAGAATTTCAAGTTCAACCATAAGACTTAGCTATATTTCAAAGGCTTTATATTATCTGTTGCATAACTCATCTGAATTTTGATTAAGCAATTAATCTGAATCTTAGCTAAGTTTACATTTTGTAAGAATTTTTATAAGATAGTAAGTTTATTTACCCCCTAAACTAAGTTTAAGCCTTTCGAAAGGGACCAACAATTGGTATCAATGGTGTTTTCGAAAATTAGTATCCATTGTTGAAATTTTGTTACTGAACTGATTTGGAAGATCCAAATCTTCTCAAACCTATTCTAAAACACACTTACGTCATGGAATGATAGCAGTATGTTAGCAAGCTTCTTATGTTTTCAATTGAAAGATGATGAATACAAAATGCGTATACAGACATACATGGCTGCAAATCTTGAGGAAATGCTCGATGTTATCAAAAAAGGACGTATTGATATCTTGAAGGTCATATTCAATGCTGAAGGAGTGGAAGAGATGATCCCCAAGCCAAATTCTGAATGGGCTGCTGATGAAAGGAAGAGACACAATATGGATCATGTTTCCATAGACATCATACTGAGAAGCTTGGACAGTAATATGCTTCTAAAGATTAAGGACTGTAAAACAACTAAGGAGATCTGGGATAAGCTTACCTCAATCACTGAAGGATCTGAATTCATCAAGGCAAACGAGTTCACTATAGACATCCAAAAATTTGAAACTTTCAAAATGAAGTCAGGAGAATCAATTGATCAGATGGAAACAACATTCTATGCTATCATTGATGAGCTAAGTCTGTAGGGAAAGACTTACTCTCATAAAGAAGTCAATGTGAAGATTCTAAAGGATTTTCTCGTGGAGTTGAAAACTAAAGTAACTTCCATGAATGAATCAAGAAATCTATCTACAGAAGACACATTTCTACCATTTTCATATCTCAAAGCTGATGAATTTGAGATGAAAGAAGAAGATGTTGCCACAAAGAAAGAACCTCAAAAGGTTTCAGCACGGGTAGTTCCACAACTACCAACTGCAAATTCTAGTTGCAATACTAAAAGTAATGACAAAACATAGGAACATATTGCAATACTGGTGAGAAAATTCAAGAAGTTCTCTGAGTTTGCAAGGGACTTCAAAAGGGGTGATTTATCAAGGAGACATTCAAGGGATGACAAGCATCAAAAGAAAGATGAAAAGGACACAGAATATCTGTGCTACAACTGTAGAAAGCTTGGACACTTCAAGACTGATTGTCCAACACCTTTAGTCAAAGAAACAAGGATGATGAAGACAAAAAGATCAAATATGACAAGAAGTACAAATCAATTGATAAGAAGAAACATAGAAAAACATAGAAAGCTGAGGAAACAACTAGCAGCTCAAGTGATGAGAATTCTTCATCTGAATCATTTGAAGATCATGCTCTAATGGATAAAGAAGATGAATCTGAGGTTAATTACTCAAATTCTTGCTATTCATCTGCATCAAGCTCTTGTTCTAATTCTGCCAGCTTTAATATGCAAAATCCAAACTTAACTGAAACATTTGACAGTATTCTTAGTGAACTGAAGGAAATTCATGTAAACTATGAAGTTGTCAAAGCTGAAAAGGAATCTCTTAAATATGAGTTTATAAGATTAAAAGCCGAGCTAGATTCCATCAAGTCTGACTAAACAACCAAGACTCCTGAATCAGTTGAGATTTCAGCTAAATGAGCTGAGAATACAACTGCAGCTGAAATGGAAAGTAATTCAGCGTCAACACTTGTTTTCGAAATATGGGGAAAGACCTAGAGACAAATCTAGACTTGGATTAAATAGTCAGTTGAATTCCAAAGTTGGACCCAGTAACACAGCTAAACCTGGAACCAGAGCCGGTCTTAATTTTATAGCTGAACAAAAATCCAAGGCTGGGAAATCAGTAGAATCTGTCAGAGCTGAAAAGAAATCAGCTGAAAACAAGAACAAATCAATCAAAGGTAGCAAGGCCAAGAATGTTAAGCATTCAAGGACAACTAAAGTCAGGGGAAAGGCAGATAATTCCCTTTTGATGATGATTGGGATTTGACTACTTCGTTTGTTAGACCGGCTAATGTAAACAAGGATGCTCATGTTAACAAAAAGACTCATAACAGAGTTGTTTCTGTTAACAAGAACAATAATGTGAGCAACGTTGTACCTAAAAATGAAAGACACAACATGCATAGATTTATTCCAAAAATCCAAACTTCATATATGAAAAGACCTAAGCTAAATGGAAATACCTACAATGTTGTCAATTTCACATATGAAAGTGACAAGTTCAATCCACCAAGGAGAAGACCTATTGGATATGGTCTAGGGATTAGCTTTGTAACTGATCACCATGGACCCAAACATATTTGGGTATCTAAAACTATATAATTTATTATTACAGGATGTCTGGTACTTTTATAGTGTAGGTTCCAAACATATGACCGGATCCGAGCACTATATTGAGGACTTTATTTCTAAAGATGACCCAAAGACTATATTGGAGGCAAAGAAAAACTTGGATTCACCAAATGGAGTGGCACCATCAACAACAATGGACTGATAATCCAAAATATGGTTTATGTTGAAGGTCTAATGTATATACTTCTCACCACAAGTAAATTCTATGACTAATGATTCACAGTGATATTCAGCATGGACTCATTCCTGGTGAAAAGCAACAAGACATGAAAAGTTTTGCTCACAGGAAAGAGAGATGAACATATGTATATTGTTAACTGGACCACAACAGTAGCTGAAACATGTCTACTAGTTCAGACTATATATTAAGGCGAACTTATCAAGACTACTTAATTTTTCTCACTAAGACCATCGATTACTCCCACACTACGATTACTCCCTGGCACTTATAAATTAATTTTGGGACCACGTTGAATATTTTTATTATTCCTCTACTCCGAGCACCACCAAAATAATGAAAAACTTACTTCTTATATATACCACAAATCTTATAAATTACAATTTGGTCCTTCAATAATTAAATTAAAACATTATAACCCACAATTTTTCACATGTATCCATAACAATACACAAACTTAATTTTCACTTAAATCATCATCAAAATCCACCATTTTATCCACATCTTCATCATCAAAATTCATCTTCGTCATCTTCAAATAAACTTCTTCATCATCAAAAATTTCTTCAACCTTATTCATCATCAAAATTATTCTTCATCTTCTTCAACCATCTTCATCTTCTTCAACAACATTTTTCATTACATCAAACTAATCGCCAAAAAAATTGATAATCTTGAGCATGTAATAAGATAACACTTAAACACCATTCTCAATTGCTTAAAACCCCATGAATTATAGAAAAATGAAGATTTTAAGAGTTTTCCGATCCCTTATTGGATTTTCTCTCGCGGCATCCCATAAACGCCGATCGATCGACGTTTGTGTGCAAGTTGAACGTCAAATGTGCTGACGTTTTGGACTCTAGAACTTGAAATGTAGCTCTTTTTAAAACGCCAGCACCTTTGACGTTTTTTTTGTCAAGAAAACGTTAAAGTAGATGACGTTATAGGCACATAACCGCATATGATTTTGTTTATAAAATATCAGCTCCTTTGATGTGGATTGTGAAACATAACGTTACCTGTGATGAAGTTCGTGACATCAAAACTGAATGTGGTTCTATTTTCACAACGTCATCATATCTGACGTTGGTTTGCATGAACAACGTCCGTCTTCGTTGACGTTTATACCCAATTACTAAAGAAACATGATTCAAACAATGATCAAACAAACATAACAACAAATATGGATCCCAAAATATCCAAACAAAATCATCCACAAGTAATCCCTACAACGATTTAAAATGTTCAAAACAAAAGGTAATAAGTAATCCACAATGAATTAAAATGTTAAAAAGCAAAAGTAATAAGTTATAATCCCCACATCCAACAAGTTACAAAAATGGATTTCAGAGTCTATTAATCCCCATATCCAACACGATATGATCTCTTGTCGGCACATTAACGAGTTCAAAGGTACATCTATCTTCCATTTTGAGATCATTGTCCGTCATGAAAACGTTTAACCCTGTGATGCGAGCTTGTCGATAGGGTTCGGCACGCGCTACAAGTCTAGCCGGCCATGAATCCCTTGTGGCGCTTCACAGCTCCACAGTCTTGCATCGTAGCATGTCAAGAGTCATAGTAAAGCTTAAACGTTACTTACAACATAGTTTCTGCGTTTTCCGGTTTTGTGTTGGCTTTTTGGGCTACAGTTTTATGATGTTTCTTATAGTCATCTTATGCAACTATCTGCTTTGGAAATTTAAAGGGAGCATTGCGAGGAACAAAATACGGCATAGACCAAAAAAATTATAAAAATTATAAATACAATATATTCACTTTATAAATATAGGCAGTTTCTATCGGCACCACAAATTTACTTTCGGCACACTTTAAATTACTTTTGGCACTACAAGAATATTTTTAATATTTTTTTTACTACAACCACCACAAAAATAATAACACAATTACTTATTATATCACAATTTTTAAAAATACAATTGAGTCCTCCAAAATGGAACAATTTAATTCAAACCTTTCTTCTCTTTCACCCAAAAAGAACTACCATCTCCTCCTCCTTCTCCTCACCTTCTACCCTTAATTATCTTCCACCTCATTCTTCCCAAAACTGCCGCCGCCAGTTTCATCTCTTCCAACCACCAAACCCTGCTCCTCTTTCACCCTAGCCACATACCAAGCCGCCATCGTCTTTTTCCCCCGCCCCCTCTTGCCGCAGCTGAAATTCCCCCCATCCCCACAGCTGAATTAATCCCCTTCCACCCTTCCCCGTCGTCATCCCTCCCCCATTGTTTGAAACCCCACCTCAAACCCGCTAGTAACTCAGCTCTCCCCGTCGCCATCCCTCTCGCATCGATTTTTTTTGGTTGCTACAGATTCACAAAAAGATGTGTTGATTTCATGGATTAAGGGTGGAGATGTAGTGTTTAAAAGATGATGGGTTGGTGGAGATGGTGGTTGTAGGTTGTTGTTTTTTTTTTTTTTTTTTTCAATTTCTCCAGTGGCTTCCCGTTCAAAGTCGCGGTCGCCGTGACCAACTCGAAGACCACTAAGTCACTTAAATCGTCGAGTATCGTCGCGTATCGGTATCGTTTCGGGCGAGATGAGTTTTCTACCGGATAAAATGCTAAAAATTTTGAAAAAATCTCAAAAATACAAACAACTAAACACAACATCAAAATTTAAAATTAAAAAAAAATCACCAATGTTATATTATTTTAGTAAATACAATAAAAATCTGATCCATTTCCTTCACATCTTTATCCTCCCCATTCTTCTCCCTCTTCTCCTCCCTGTCTCTCTCTTTTTTTCTCTGCTCATTTACGTTCTTCTTTTCCAATCAAATAATATAATATATATTCATATTCATTTTCATATTTATACACCCAAATATACTTCCAAAATCTCAAATATACTTCCAAAATCTCATCACAAAGAAAATATGACCGACATAGTTTACCCTTTCGGCAAGCCAAACGGCACCGCTCCTCCGAAATCCACCCTCAACAACCACCCACCTCCTCAGTTTCCGCCGCCTAAGTCCCATCTCTACAACAATGCCAACCGCCACCCTTACCTCCTAAACCCCAATCCCGTGCTCAACGCAACAATCGCTGGTGTACTCGCCGCTTGCTTACGCCGGTGTACTGCCGCCGCCGCTTCGCCGGTCTTTGCTTTACGTCAATTCTTATATTCCTTATCATTCTCCTGTTAGCCACCATCGCCGGAGCTATTGTTAAAAAATTTGTTTCACTGGATTGGGCCGGATGAAGACTAGGCCGGATGAACAGTTAAAAAAGAAGAGCCAATAAAAAAAAACACTTGTCAAATTTGTTTTTGCTTTGTATTTTTTGGGACACATGGAGGGAAGGGGTTGACACCTTTCCTTCTTCTAAGATAGTATGATATATGATATATATATGTCTGTATCTCTTTTAATCTATCCCCACGGACCCCACCCATTTACTTCCCAAACCCAAACTCCTTTTTTTTTAATTAAATCAAACCCTATTTTCTTTTCTCCATAAACTCCTACACTCTCTTATTCCTCTCCACTACACGAGAACTTTCTAGGAAATTGCCTAGAAAATTCCTACCCCACTTCCCTTTTTTTAGAAACACTATCTTCCAAAACCACCTTATCCCCATCTCCTCGTGAATCCTCTTTCAATAATGCTTCCTGAACCGAAACGTCTCTCTCATTCTCTTCTCCTCACATCTTTATCTTTTCTATGTAATCTGAAAAGACTCTCTGTAAATTTTCCTCTCCCATCTTCATGTTCTCAGTTTGAAGAAACCGAAATGGTCTCTCTTCTTCTCCTTCACCCCAAATAGCTCTCTGACTTTATAGAGCTATGCTTCTCTACCAAAATAGTTTTCTCTGCAGAAAAGCTTTTCTCTTTGTGAATGCAAAAGAAGAACTTTTTCGGTTCAATGTTTGTTTCTCTACCTGCAATAGCTTCTCCTGGACCCTATGAAATCTCTGCAACACTTGTTGATGCCAGACCGTGCTTAGTGTGGAGATCCGGCCAAAATAAAGCTCTAATAAAGTTGCTGAGGCCTAAGACGAATTTCTAAGACCAATGATGTCCAATCACCATCATCAAGCTCTCTCTCGTGAATATCTGCAAAATTATCAGGGCAGTTTCCTTTTGACTAATTCATTGTCACACTGTCGTGTTGTGTTATCTGAGTCTCTGATATAAAAGATCTATTGTTTAATCTGTAAAATGCGTAAATTGATTAAATCGATTTCTGAACCATGTCTTAATGTGAGCCTAACTCGTCTTTGGACCTAAGAATGTTTATATCTTGCTTAAATCGAAATATACCTGTTTAGATCTAATAAAATTTGGTGCTCGAGGCTCTACTCGAATATTTGATGAATTAATTTCTCTACATCCGTCCTTTACATGCATGCATAGTTCTATAAAAAATCTGACCTTTTTATGTGACTGCATGCTTAGATCTATAAATCAAAATTATGAAAATATTATTTCATCTGTACAAATGCATGTCAAACTCTTTCTGGTGTATTAGCCACGTAGATCGCATGTCTTAGTCATTGCTTCTCTGTAAACCAAGTCTACTTGATAATTGTGCAATATGAAGATGCTTTTGCTTCTTTTGATTGGCAAGAAAACATTTTTCTCGTGACATATAAAATAAACAAATATCCAGCTTTTGCATTATCGATACCTTGTTTGTTTGTCTCTTGTCTCTATCTCCCATGTGATCTTTGTTTTTCCTCTAGACACTTTTGCAACCGTTGGTCTTCTCATCAATACAGCTGTACACTTTTGATTTATTCCACAGATTTGATATTTTGTTTTAAGTGTGCAGATGACTTTTACTCTCTCTCTCTTGGATATAGCTAGGCTTATAACCTTTGGTTGTGCAGATAAAATTGTAAAGCAAGCTGAAGTAGTCCTGATTAAAGTTTCTCTCTCTCATCAGCACAACTCTATTTGACCGTTGGGTGCAAAGCTGGAAAGCATACAACAATCCTGGTCCCTCTTATATATACTACCTCAGCCTCTTCAAAAAAAAGTAAAGCAACCCTCTCCCTCAAGTCAACATTCTTCACTAACTTCTCTATCTCTTATTTTCTCAGCAATTGTATTGTAAACCCTTTTAGTTTATTGAGTGTTAAAGAAAAGTGAGTGTGAGTGTGGTAGAGTGTAGCTCTACAAGGAAATTGTTAGTGAGTATTTGTTGTAGCATAGAGGTGTTCTCCACTTGTTATTGAGGAGCAATAACAAGGGCACAGCTAGCCCAAGCTGTGGTTCAGCAGTTCGGTTCCGTCCTGCTGGTATACAAATTCACGGAGCTGAATTCGGGTTCAAGAATCCGGACAGTGATTCTTGGTAAGTACTCCTTTGGTGAGTGTCTTTTGTGCAAATCTGTTGAATGTTGTTACTAAGGATTTAGGATATATTAGTGTTAGTCGGAGTATGTGGTTCACTTAAGAGTAACACTAATTTGGTTATCCGGTTAGTGACACTGCAGTAAAAATGTTGTAATTTTATCTTTTTTGTTTTGTAATAAAACTCAAGCTGCATCTAGTGAAAACCTTTGTGTGTGGCTGTGATCTCTAGTAGATCACATATATGTGCTTAGGTAGTTTATTACTTTGATACACACTTAGAATTGCATGTTTTAGGCTTAAACAAGATAAAACTGAATATCTGCAATTCTGTGTTTGTTTGTTTGAGCATCTTAGAAGTTGCATGTTGTAGGATAACAACATAAAACTAAATCTGCAAACCTGCACTTTAGTTTGATTCAGTTTCAGTTTTGTATAACACAAGTCTTTTATCTTAAAAAACTGAACTTGCTTTAGAAACTATTCAACTGAAGTTAACTTAGGTTCATATGGTTATTGAAACTAGATCTTCCATCTAGGTTCATTAACTGAACTAAGTTAAGTATACTCTGATTTTGAGATTAACCACTTTGTTTGAATTAATCTGCATAAGTGTTTTGAAAGTGGTTAAAGAATTTTTAAAAATGTATAAATACTCTATTCACCCCCCATCTGGAGTATTTATTGCCCGTTCTCGATCCACAATTGGTATCGGTGCAAGGTCACCAACCGACTTTGTTTATATCGATTATACATTCTGTTTGAGCAGGTCACCAGATTGATCGATTTTCGATTTCTATTTGTTTAGTTATCTTGTTTACAGCGTTTTTGTGATAAATGCAGTCTTTGTAATATATGTGCTGAACTTGGTTTATCTGAAATAATATTGCTGCAACTTCTGTGCACTAAATTTGATAATACTGCGTTTGTTGAAAGTGTTTAGCTGCAAGTTAGTTAGTTTGCTGAATTTATGCTTAACCTGATATATCTGCTATAATTTGAACATTCTGTGCCGAATTAGTATTGCTGAAAGTTTGTGTGAAGTTGTAGTGGCTAAGTGCTGATTCTGTGATTATATCTGCCTTATCTTGTGATTCCTGAATCTGTGTGTTTTATCAAGTGTATGAGCTTAAGTTTATCATTATGTTACACTGTGATATTTTACACGTGTCTTGTGAGCTTGGTAGTTTGCAGGACTACAAAAATCAATACGTCTGCTCGTTTTAGGTTCGGACTTGCGTTGGGCCAAAGCCCAAAATCGGCTGCAATTTTTTTTTTGCATAATCCTGAGCTTTCTGAAAAACGGTTTAACAACCCAGATTTTTAAAGCTGAGAACTCTTAACAGCTTAAAAGTTTTAACTTAGGTTGTTACACACACACTTGACTTCTTCATCACTTCACATATTTGCACAACAGCCCAAGTTCTCTGAAATTCACTGTCATTTTTGATCTTGTTTGGACTCATAAAGCATTTGTAAAATGCATTGTGCATTGTACCACTACATTCACCCTAAACAACATTTTCTTTTCTTAAACCTTCTTTTATGGCTTCTACATTGTATACCTATGATCCTGCAAAAGAAGAAGTGTTTGGTCAAAGACCACCTTTCTTCGACGGAACAAGGTATGCTATTTGGAAGAGTAAAATGAAGACTTTTCTAGGAAGCTTAGACCTGCATCTATGGTTCATTGTAAAAGATGGTCTTTGCATTTCTAATCCCTCACCCAGAACTGAGGTTGATAAAGATGGAAATGCTTTGGAACTAGATGAGCTTATAGCTTATCTAAATTCTAGAGCTATGGCCATCCTTGTTAACTCTCTTTGCCCATCTGAAAGACGGTTTGTTTCTTCATGTACAACTGCAAAAGAAGTGTGGGATGCATTGAATAAGAGACATGAACAATCAGGACCGTCTCATAAAATAAATGAACTCATGCATTCATATGAATCATTCCAAATGAGTCCTAATGAGTCAATTAATGACTTGTTTTCTAGATTTACTTAGGATAACAATTTTCTGAAATACAGATTCTTAGAAAGTTTGACTCTCAACAACCACCCCCACTTAGCGTTTGCTCGTCTTCGAGCAAATCAAGCCATTCAAAAATAAATCATGAGGTCAACATTGCTATCATATAGGAAACCAAAATATCCAGTGAGTAAACTAATCACTAAGCGAATAAACACAAGTCAAAATGTATCTCATCATGGAAACAGAATGTGTGTGTGTGCATAGCTTCTCAATCATTTATTATAGTCGACCGGCTCAGATTATAGACGCATGACTAATGTCGTTACACCATAGGCTTATACTTCATAATCATCTCCACTGATCGAGGTCAAATCAAGGCTAACTAAGGTCAGGTAGGACTTGCAAGGTTGTAATGTTAGGCCAGGGACGGGGCTAATCGAAAGGATAAAAGGAATATCAAAAGAGAAAAACGAATGAGTCTAATCAAAGCATCTTGAATTTGCCTCATAACTCACCTTCTTAGCTTGGTTCAAGTAAGCGTTCTCCTTCTTTACTCTCAAATCCCAACATACTTCAATATAAACTCGTCCCACCAACGCCACTTTGGAAGAATTAATACATGTGCTTCATCAAACATTCTTTGGCTCAAATTTATTCAAACTTTTTATTCAATTTTTGCTCTCTCTCTCTCTCTCTCTCTCTTTTTGATTTTCAAATATTTTTCTTTTGATAAACCAAACACCAACACTTTTTGCTACCCCTTCTCATTCGTAATGCACAAGATACACCAACACCATCCAAGGATATCTGTCTCCGCCAACCCACACTTGTGTTAGCAAATGTGCCTAACATAAGATTAAGTCTCACTCATAGGGTGCCAAAGAAACGTAGACCACAAATAAATCTAAGGGTTGGTAATTATGGGCTGTGGAAATACTATGGTTAATAATATTACATTATTGTTACACTCATAACATGTTACAATGTAACGTGTTACTTTTTATCAAGAGACATATTAATTGCATTGAATAAACAATTAATATGTCCTAATAGTCATAAAGTAACTATCCTTTGTCCTACTATGTAATAGCATAGACATAGCTGACTCTAGCATTTATTGTAGCCGGCTCTAGTTACTTTTACTTTACTAGCTAGGATCCTCTCTTGTAAGGATCCTCTCTTGTATCTATTTATACTCATTCTTTCAACATGAATAAACTAGTTGGAGTTTACTCAAGTATTATTACTTTCTCAAACTCTCTTCATGGTAGCAGAGCCTTAAACTCCTGAAATCCACTGCAAACTCTCAGCACCCTGCTGAATCAAGAATGTCTTCACTATCTGAAGCTTCCTCACCTTCAGTTGAGTCCCACCGCCTCTCGTGAGCCCGGGTCACCGAATCTTCATCTTATACTAATCATAGACTTGATGGCAACAACTATTTGCTATGGTCAAGATCTATGAAAATGTACATCTCTGGACAAGGTAAGATGGGATACCTGTCCGGCTCTAAACCTGCCCCTGCTGAAGATGACCCAGGATTTGAAGCATGGGATACTGCTAATAATCAAGTCATGACCATTCTCACAAGATCAATGACAAAAGAGATTAGTGAGAACTTTATGATGTATGATACTGCAAAGGAAATCTGGGATAATGCCAGGGATCTTTACTCCAAGAAAGACAATACCTCAGAAGTGTATGAACTTGAAGCTCAGATTCAAAACTGCAGGCAAGGAGATATGTCTATAACTCAATACTTCAACCAACTGTCTAGGGCATGGCAACACCTAGATATGCTGGAAACTCACCCCTGGAATGATGTCAAGGATGCTGCCCTTTATAAGGACATTATTGAGAAAAAGAGAGTATTCAAGTTTCTTACTGGACTGAATCCTGCTCTTGATGATGTTAGAGGAAGAATCCTTGCCACAAAACCTCTCCCCAATCTCAAATCCATGTTTGCTGAAGTCAAACATGAGGAAAGCAGGAGGAAAGTGATGCTGCTGAACTCCCCTGCTGACAACCCTGCTGAGAGTGCTACCCTGCTGACCATCAGGAAGCCTGCTGAGGTTACTGAGACTGTCAGGAAGCCTACTGATAGAACTGGAAAGTTGTTCTGTGAGCACTGCAAACGCACAAATCACACCAAGGACACTTGCTGGAAGCTACATGGCATGCCTAAATCCCTCAAACCTACCAGGGAAAGTCAGGGCAGGCATGTCCATGAAGAGGAGAATGACAACAAGTTGAATGCTCAGTTTGCTGCATTCAAAGCTTTCCTCACTCAACAAAAAGAAGGTAGTACCTCTACTGACACGGCTACTCAGGCTAGTGCAGGTAAATTCTACTCTTCTATTAGTAATGAAACATGGATTGTTGATTCTGGGCCTCCTCCCATATGATGGTAGTAATAAAAACCTCATAACTCACCTTATGCCATGTCAACAAATTCACAATGTTAAGACTCATTGATGGATCTATCTCTCGTGCAAAAGGTTTTGGAAATGTTAAACTCACTAATAAGATATGTCTAAAGGATGTCCTATTTGTTCCAAAATTAGATCGCAATCTCATATCTCACAAGAGACTTGCAAAAGATTTAAATTGGACTGTTGTTTTTAATAAGAATCGATTGCACTTTCCAGACCCTTCTTCACGAAGTGATTGGGAGGGCTAAACCACCTTAGGATTGTATGTGGTCGACCTGTGAAGACGGAAGATCAAGACTGAATCGCCTCGACTGCACTCAAACCTTAGATAATATCATGTTATGGCATTATAGACTAGGACATCCAAGTTTTGGTTATTTGAAGTCCAGTAATTCTGAATTATTTAAAGGATGTAATGTCAATGATCTTCAATGTGATATTTGTCAATTTGCCAAACTTACCAAATCTGTGTATGCCAAACTACCTTATTTGCCTTCCACACCTTTCACTTTAATTCATAGTGATGTATGGGGACCTTCAAGGGTAAAAAGTATAACAGGAAAAAGGTGGTTTGTCACTTTCATTGATGATCATACCAGGAACACATGGTCGTTTTTAATGAAGGATAAATCCCGAAGTTGGACCGCTTTTTTAGAATTCTACAACATGATCTCTACTCAATTTGACACTAAGATCAAGATCTTAAAGACCGATAATGCTCTTGAATACTATGAGTCTAACCTCGGTAATTTCTTGATGAATAAGGGATTGTCCATATCGGCAGGTTGTGTGGAAACACCTCAACAAAATAGGGTTCTTTGAGAAAGAACAGGCACCTACCTGGAGATGGCTCGATCAATCATGTTCACTACCCATGTCCCAAAGTATATGTGGGGTGAAGCTATATTAATCGCCACATACTTAATCAACAGACTTCCAAAGTAGTGTTAGGCTTCAAAACTCCTATCCAAACCCTCCCGACCACACACTCCCCGCCTCATCTTATTTCCCAATTACCACCAAAAATCTTTGGTTGTACTGTATTTGTTTATATCCATGCCCAACACGAAGCAAACTTGATCCCAAAGCTCACAAGTGCATTTTCCTAGGATATGCAAAGGACAGAAAGGTTACAAGTGTTACTCTCTTCCTTCGAAAGAGATTTTACAATTCTATGGATGTAAAATTCTTTGAAAGGACTCCTTACTACAGCAAGTCCACTGAGGCGAGTCATCGATGGGAACTCGATTGAACTTGACCTAAATCCTTTCCTCAAGAAACTCTTGAACCTCAAAGACTTAATCGACTCTCGGCATCCCATCGATCCTCAAGAACCTCCCGAACTGAGTCTCGACCCAGAGCCTGCTTGAACCGAGAGACTCATCGACACTCGGCAACCCTCATGAGTCACAAAGAGATCGAACCTCAAAGACTTAATCGACTCTCAAAGAACTCAACTTTGGACGTTGATGATGAGACTCTATTGCTATCGGGAAGGGAAAGAGATCTTGCACTACATCGATCACTCTATTCATAATTATCTATCCTATGATCGGTTATCACTGCTTTTGCCATGTTTACACAGGACTTGGATTCTCTCTATTCCTAAGAATATACAGAAGCTCTCCAACATGGTAAGTGGAAGGCAAATATCAAAACCGAAATGATCGCTCTCCTTGACAACCATACTTGGGATCTCACCACTCTCCCACATGGAAAGAAAGACAATCACCGCAAATGGTCATTCCACTATCAAGTACAATGCGATGGTACTATTGACAAATACAAAGCTAGGCCCAAGTTGCAAGGGGATTCACTCAAACATATGGCCTTGACTACAAGGAAACCTTTGCACTGTGGCAAAACTAAACACTGTCAGTGTCTTGATCTCAATTGTTGTCCAACTTGATCGCCTCTACACCAATTGGATATCAAGAATGCTTTCCTAAATGGTGACCTTCTTGAGGAAGTCTATATGAATGTGCCTCCTGTTTTTCCAACACTCACACTCAAGGGAAAGTTTGCAAATTGAGGAAATCTCTATATGGCCTAAAGCAGGTCCCCTCAGAGCCTGGTTTGGCAAACTCACTCTTTGTGGTTAAAGTCTGCTGGATACCATCAATGCAACTCGGATCACACAATGTTTATCAAAACAACAAACCGGAAAGGTCCATTCTTATTGTCTATGTGGATGATATCATCCTTCTCGGTGATGACCTGCCGAGATCCAACACTTGAAGACCTGTGGCAAAAAGTATTTCAAGTTAAAGATTTGGGCTACCTCAAGTACTTTCTTGGTATGGAAATAGCTAGAAGCAGCCGAGGTATATCTCTGTTTCACGAGAGGAAGTATGTCTTGGACTCTTTGAAGAAATCGGCATCTTTGGGATGCAAACTCTGCAGTATCCCAGAGAGACCCCAGGTAATACCTGCCGCATGGTGACATTGCTATCGAGAAAGGATCAATATCAAAGACTTGTAGGAAACTCATTTATCTGTCCCATACAAGACCTGATATTGCATATAAGCGTCGATCTGTTTAGCGATTCATGCATTGCCCTCTTGAGCAACATTGGGATCTTTGTGAATGGAGATACCGAGGTACCAAGTCCACTCTGGCCAGGGCTTACATTTCACCAAGTCTCTGATAGATCAATCAAGGTCTACACCGATCTTGATTGGGCTGGATGTCACATTGATAGAAGATCTACCACAGCTATTGCTCATATGTATGGGGAAACCTAGTTACTTGGAGAAGCAAGAAACAGCCCTCTTCGTCAAGAAGCGATCTTGAAGAAAGTTGAACTCAGGCACTTGTACTTGGCATTTGTGAAGCTCTGTGGCTAAAAAGGGTACTCACCGAACTTCAAAGAACCTCTTGACAGAACCTATCACACTCTCTTTGTGACAATAATTCACCTTATGCATGGCGAGAGGATCCATCCATCATGATAAAACCAAACATGTGGACATTGATGAGACACTTCCTAAAGGAGAAGATTGATGCCAAGATTATTCAACTCCAAGTATGTTCCTCAAGATGGATCGAATCGATATTCTCACCAAGGCCATACCACCACTTATGTTCAAGAGATGAGTAGCAAACTTGGTGTATAAACATATACAACCCGATTTGAGGGGGGGTGTGGAAATACTATGGTTAATAATATTACATTATTGTTACACTCATAACATGTTACAATGTAACGTGTTACTTTTTATCAAGAGACATATTAATTGCATTGAATAAACAATTAATATGTCCTAATAGTCATAAAGTAACTATCCTTTGTCCTACTATGTAATAGCATAGACATAGCCGACTCTAGCATTTATTGTAGCCGGCTCTAGTTACTTTTACTTTACTAGCTAGGATCCTCTCTTGTAAGGATCCTCTCTTGTATCTATTTATACTCATTCTTTCAACATGAATAAACTAGTTGGAGTTTACTCAAGTATTATTACTTTCTCAAACTCTCTTCATGGGCTAATCAACAAATGTCTAAGTTCGGGTGGGGGTTTAACCACCCTACAAAGGCTTAGAGGGGTTTTTGTGGAAATTAGGTACAGGGTTGGCTATTTGGCTCTGGTCGGGTCAAAGAAATGCCAAGACCGTCGCCCTTTAATCTACCAAGATTGACTTTTTTTATTTCGCCTCGAAGTTAATGGTATAAGTTCTAAGTAACAAATTAATGTCTATGGCATCTATAATCATTCACTAACCAACCACAACTCATGAAAGCAAAGCTATTGCGTGCATAAGAATTCCATTTCCACAACAAGATAAATGTTTGACTCGCATGCATTCAACTCATGACTAATAATTAACCATAGAATACCATGAATGCTCTGGGTTTTGAGCCCAAGCTAAATTAATTGTATGCTCCAAGAAGGTAAATTAATTGGATACTCCAAGAACTCCAATTGTATGCTACAGTTCTTCAGTAAATTGGCCATATCTTCGTGTGTAGAGCTCCGATTCAAGCGATTCAAGTTGAATTGGAAAGATATTTCCACCCTCTACAACTCTTATGAAGACGTACAATCCAGAAAATGGATCCAATGTGGATGAAAATGCAAATAAAGGGAAGGAAAGGCGGGAACGCCAATGATTTTTGATCCGTTTTAACTCTTTAAGCTTCGGGCGCCTTGCTTCTACCAGTCAAACTCAACTTGTCATCAATAATGCCTCTCCTCCCGGGGTCGTAGTCAACCTATATCTTGCCAAAGTCAACGACAATACCGCGCATAACTACCGCAAGATAATATAGACCATAAAATATGCACTAATTCACTTAAAATGATGAGATTTCCGGACTAATTGTCCTCGACCTCGTAGTGAGTTCAATGGTGAAAATGCATAACAAATCAACAGATTATTCCCAAAAACATATCAAATAACTCATAAACGGGGACACAATCATATTAAAATGACAGCAAGGTTGACTCTCATCAGCAGCCACACTGACGAACAACTAGGTTACCCTAGTGATCTTTTATGATCAACGCGTCATCTCATCTGACGTTGTACATGCACCGAAACGTCACTATAAGCGATGTTTCAAGCACCCGGTCGTCTTCCCATTCCTCCGATTGGGAAACGGCCGGTTCATCAAAAAATACCCAAAATAAACCTCCGATTTCAACCCTATTTCTTCCAGACTTCAACCAAAAACGAAACACATTACAATGAAACAAATCGAAATGCAAATCTTCGATGATTACTCCATATAAATTGAAATAATTTACACCATTAAAACCTTCTATTCCTACCAATTTGCAACCGAAATACAAACAAAACACGATACTTACATGTGGAGTTAAAAGTGATGTTGTTCAAAGCGAATTTCGGGCAAAATTTCCGGCCACAAATCTGTTGGTATTCTTAGGGTTGTTGAAGAAGTAATGAAGAAGGGTTGTAGAAGAAGGGTGTTTCAAATGGAAAAGAAAGAGAAGTAATGAAGATGTTAGGGAAGTTGAAAGGAGTTTTAAAAAGTGAAGGGGTAGAAGTTAAAAGTGAGGGACTAAAGTGTTTATTTTTTAAAATACGATGGACTAAAGTGTATAGTTTCTAAAAGTTATTAATTGATTATTTTTAGGTTGTGCCTATAGTGATTAGGTGGTGTGGAAAAGTAAATGAAAAATAATAAATTAAAGGGTGCCGATAGTATTTTCGTGATGCCGATAGAAGCCACATATATTAAATTGGTTGGATATAGAAGTTGAATCATTTAAACTTCAAACGAATCAACCAGTTGGGAAAGAAAAATTTTGTTAAATGTTTTTTAGATGTATCATACAAGAAGGACAACATCTGTGACTCTTGTAAGAAAAGGAAGCGGATCAAATCAAGATTTAAGTCAAATATTGAACAATCATCAAGTGGAGTTCTAAAATTACTTCATATGGATCTTTTTGGACCAGTTACACCATCGAGTGTAGGTGGAAAGAAATATACCATGGTGATAGTGGATGACTTCTCCAGATTTACATGGACTATTTTTTTCAACAAGAATATGGAAACACTAAAGAAGCTATCTGATCAAATGAAGAAGATTCAAAATAAAAATAGCTTGATGGTTATAAAGATCAGATCCGACAGCGGCACTGAATTCTTAAATCAGGTGATTAGATCTTATTGTGAAGAAAATAGTATCCAACATCAACTGTAAGCTGCAAGGACACCGCATCAAAATAGTGTAGTTGAAAGAAGGAACAAAACCTTAAAGGAAGCAGCAAGAACTATGATTGTAAAACCAGGTTTACCTAAAAGGTTTTGTGCAGAGACTATCAACACATCATGCTACACACAAAACAGATCTTTAATTCACAAGCAATCCGACAATACATATTATGAGTTATGGAATGGAAAGAATCCAAACATTTCATACTTCCATGCTTTGGAAGAAAATGTTCCATCCATAACAATGGTAAAGATCAACTAAGTATGTTTGATACAAAAGTTGATGAAGGAATTTTTATGGGTTATTTTGAGACAAGCAAATCTTTCAGACTACTAAGAAAATATCTTATTGAAGAACTGCTCATGTGGTATTTGATGAACCACATGTCATCACTACGAAGTTAGATGAGTTAGTTGAAAAATCCAATCAGCTAAAAAATATCAGGACCAGTGTATGTCAATGTGAAGAAAATATCTGTTGAGACTAAAAATTCAACTGAGAATCCAACTGGGCAAACAACTGAAATAGAAGAGCATCCTTAAGAAAATGTCATAGCACCAGTTGACCAACCAGACCTAAATTGGTTAGGAGATCACACAGCTGAGCAAATCATTGGAGATGTACATGTTGGTGTAAGGACTAGAAGACAATTACATGCTATGTATAATTGTTTTCTATCTCAGCTCGAACCAAAAGCCATTGAAGAAGCAATTGAAGATCCAGATTGGATAATTTCTAAGCAGGATGAGTTAAATGAATTTGAGAGAAACTAATTATAGGAGCTAGTTGATGAACCAAGTCATGCAAATAACATTGGCACCAAATTGGTATTCAGAAATAAGATAATTGAGAATGGTATAATAGTGAGGAACAAGGAAAGATTAGTTGTTAAAGGCTATTCTCAAGCGGAAGGCATAGACTTTGATGAAACATATGTACCAATGGCCAGACAAGAAGCTATCAGACTATATCTGGCATTTGCAGATCACAAGAACTTCAAAGTATGTCAAATGGATGTAAATAGTGCTTTCCTGAACGCAATTCTTGAAGAATAGGTATACGTCCAAAAACCTCCTGATTTTGAAATCAAAAGCAAAGAGGACAAAGTTCTTAGATTAAATAAGGTTCTATATGGACTCAAACATGCATTAAGAGCCGGGTATGAAACACATTCTCAATTATTGGTGAATCATGGTTTTAATAAATGAGCAATTGATAAGACACTTTTTAGGCTACAAGAAGGATCAAGCACACTTGAAAATGAGAATTTGTGTGAGAAATTCTCAAACTTAATCAAAATCAAGTTTCAGATAAGTATGATGGGAGAGCTTAACTATTTTCTTGGTTTACAAGTTAAACAGATGAAATGTGGTATCTTTCAAGATAAGTACACCAGAGAATTGATAAAGAAGTCTAGCATGAAAACAAGTAGTAAATCGTCAACACCTATGAGTACCAATCTGAAGCTTGACAAAGATGAAAAGGGAAAAAATGTTGATCAAACTCTGTACAAAGGACTGATTGGATCTTTATTGTATCTTATTACCAGCAGACCGGATATATCATATGTTGTTGGGGTATGTGCAAGATTTCAGTCACAACCAAAAGAGAGTCATTTAACAGTTGCAAATTAAAGAGAATCTTAAAGTAATTGAAAGACACATTAGATGTGAGATTATGGTATTCAAGAGAATATAGTTTTGAACTGATCTCATATTCTGATTCAGACTATGCATGGTGCAAGATGGATAGAAAACAAACCTATGGAACATGAAAATTAATGAGGAACATGATTGTGTCTGATTTAGTCTGAAACATAACTTAATCTCTACTTCCACAGCTGAAGTTGAATAAATAGCTGATGGAATTGTTGTGCTCAAGTATTATGAATCAGACGACAATTAAGATATTATAACATTGAAGAAAATGACATTCCAATCTTGTGTGATGACACAAGTGCCATAGCCATCATTGAAAATCATGTAGTGCATTCGAGGACAAGGCATATTCATGTAAGACATAACTTTATAAGTGATCATGTTGAAAAGGGAGATGATATATATAATAAAGATCAACTTATAAAAATTTTCACCAAACCTCTACCAACAAAGAGATTTTCTAAGCTAAAGAATGAGTTGGGACTCATTGATCTGAACTGATCACATTTGAAATTGATATGAAGATTGTTGAATGTTTGCATCAAGCAATTACGAGCTTATATCAACTGAATGAGCTTAACCAGTGGGCTTTGGCCTTTGTCATGTTGGGTGAGCTCACTTGGCAGGTCAAACAACATGTTTAATGATCTCATTCCTGATTAACTAAGTATTTTTAGCAAAGATGAATTTTCAGAAGAGGTTTTTGCAAAATCAGACAAACTTTATCTTTCAGATGACTGAAAATTCAGTAAAGGAGGAAAATCAGACAAAAGATGGAAAATTTTCTGACACAGGGCGATCAACTCAACATAAACGATAGTCAAACAACTTTCAACCAGTGGATTCCTTACAAGGAACTCTTACCTATATCATACATTTATAACAGCATGATTACGGCGGTAATCGGTACCTAGACGATCATTGATTGATATCGAATATTTTACCCTCTCTCCTCCGAGATTTTCGTGATTTTGAATTTCAAGAGTTTAAATCGTTCACACTTCAGCCTGCCAAGAGTATTTATACACATACTCTAGTTCATCTAAAATTTACATTTCTAACACTGTGAACTACATAATATTTCTACTCTTCAAACATTTTTTGCAAATCAAGGTATATGAATTTCAAATGGCACCCAAAGACGAAATTAATACTGGAATCACAATGAATCTCCAAGGATTCTTTGAGGATTGTGGAACGACAAATGTTGCTGAAACGATTTCCAAAAGAGTAAGGAAATGTGGACTCGAAGGTTTGATACACATGGACATAACACCATCTGTTATACAAATTTAATGAAGCAATTCTCAAAAAGGTGAATGGTCTTCTCAAAAAAAAAAAAGGTGATATATTATGAGTGCTATGTGTATTTATAATCCCAAGTATCTTGTGCATGCCATAGCAAGATTTAGGAAAATTATTTCTAACGATGAAGAATCACCAGTCAAGTACACTGGGAAGGGAACTCAACTGAAGAATGAGTTCATGAGATTTTCTCAACTCGTTGCTAAGTGTATACAGACAAAATTTGGATCTTATGATGTTATCACTGCCGTAAGAGTTCATCTGATTGCCGTAATATACTACATGAAATAATTTAACAGGGACGGATTTGTGTTAAATCAGATGATAGGGAAAAACAGAAAAGAGAAGAAAACTGTTCAAGACAAGGCACACCCATTGATCGGTAGTTTGCAATCAAGAAATCTTACGGATTTGGCATTATAATACATTCTTAATGAAATTCATGTGTAGATGGTTAGACTTGAAGAGATCAATAGTACAAAGAATATGTATGAACCCTATAGTTTAGTATAATATTTCGTATACTTTATATTCTTGTTTAATCGTTCCTTTTGTTAATTAATCTTGTATCACCCTTATTAATGCTATATTATAAAGTTAAATAAGTGGTTAGTTAGTTGTCTACCTACGTAATGGTGTTGTGTGCTCAACTACCCATTAATTGCCGTCTAGCATTTATTCCTTACAGCTAGTTGTCTTTGTAACTACATATACTTGGCATTTGCCTCATAATTTGAATAAGAAGTATAATCTTCTATTCATTCTTCTCTCCTTAAATTTTCTACAGGGTATCAGAGCGCTGAAAAATTTCAGCCAACGCTTCAACTTCTTCTTCTTCTGTTTGAACCCCTTTTTTCTTCTTCCTCGTCACCATGACTGAATCTGGGGCAACATCTGCAGATCAATCTCATTCTATGGGGGGATTTGATCATACAACCCTTCAAATTACCACAAAAAAGTTACATGGTGCTAACTACATACAATGGGCCCAATCCGTTCGTATGTATATCACTGGGCGTGGAAAGCTAGGCTATCTTACTGGGTATATCAAAGCTCCAGTTGATAAGGAGTCTGGAGCTTACTACACCTGGGAAACAGAAAATGCAACAAATTAGTCTTGGCTGATCAACTATATGATAGATGAAATAGGCCAAGTTCATCTCTTTGCCAAATATGCTAACGAAATATAGGATTCATTAGCTGAAACTTACTATGACCAAGGTAACTTTGCTCAAGATTTTGGAATCAGTAACAACTTGAAAGAAATTAAGCAAGGAAACCTTGATGTCACTAAGTATTTCAACACCCTCAAAAAACTATGGCAAGAGTATGACCAACTCACTATCATTGAGTGGGGGTGTACTACTGATGCTGGAAATTTCCAGAAGCTTATTGATAGATAAAGGGTTTTTGACTTCTTATGTAGAATATAACCCTACCTATGATGGTGCCAGAGAAATAGTCTTGGCCCAGGTTCTTCTACCATCCATCCAAGAGTCTTTTGCTAATATAAGAAAATAGGAAATCCGAAAGGGAGTTACAGGAGGTCTGATGCCCACCCCATAAGGTTTGCTGCCTACTATAGGAGGAGAACAATCAGCTCTAAATGCTGGGACCGATGACTCGGCTTTTATGAGTGGGACACACAAGGGGTCATTCACGAAAAATGATCAGAAAGGCAACCTACAGTGTGACCACTGTAAGAAGAAAGGTCGCACCAAAGAAACATGCTGGAACCTTCATGGTAAGCCCTCACATCTGCAAAAGAATCAGAACACCAAGAAGGAGGGTATCTGGAATAATCAGAAGCAAGCCTATTCTGCCACAGAACAACCTAGTCTTTTCTCTAAAGAACAAATGGATGCTCTTCATCAACTCTTTGACATAAGGATGCAGCAGACAGCTGAGACCTCTGTTGGCACATCAACCCAAAATGGTAAGAACACTTGGATCATTGACTCGGGTGCTTCTAGTCATATGATAGATGATTTATCCTTGTTAGTACATAATACCCCACTAAAAATCTCCACTTTGTCAAAATTGCTGATGGCCCTTGTTCTAAGGTTAGAGGTACATGGACAGTGAGATTGTCTAATAATCTTGTTCTTAACTCAATCCTATATGTGCATAAGTTAACCTGCAACCTGCTGTCTGTTTGCCAATTTTGCAAAGAGAGAAAGTGTGTTGCTAATTTCTATCCTACCTATTGTGAGTTCCAGGCAATGGGGTCATTGGAGAAGATTGGCAGCACTGAGAGGACTGAGGGGCTCTATTTCATCCAAGGCAAAGATGTTAAGACAGATGCGGGACTTAAGGTTTCCAAGGATTCCCATAAATGTAATAGGATAAGGATGTTACATTATCGTTTAGGACATCCTAATTTTTCTTATCTGAAAAGGTTGTACCCTAATTTGATATCTGGTATTGTTAGAAACATTTTATTATGTTTTGATGATGGCCATACTAGCTGTTATAGCAAGCCTGAAATAAGTTAGAAATATTTGTATATGTCTTTACTTAGAGTCTGATATGTTGTATAAGTTGAGTCAGACAAGTATTGTACTAGTTGGTGGAATGGCTAAGTAAAACAGAAATTCGGCAGAGTAAAAGCAGCCAAATATCAGCAGAGAAGCATGAAGACACATGGTCTGACTTATAACCAGGGAAGTCTGTGATGACCTTGGATAAGTCTAAGTTATATTTCAAGTGATGAAATTCATTGTTAAATATGGTGTACATTGATCTCACCCAAATCAAGGATCAGTGAAGTACAAGGAATCATGTAAACTCAAAGAAATCAAGAAAGCAGTGAACCGGCAAAGTGAACTGACTATCGGCTGAGTAAAGACAAAGCGAAGCAAGGAAGAACTAAACAAATAAGTCGCTGAAAACACTCAACCGCTCGAGCGCAAAGAATCAAGTAAAGGAATAGATGAGTAAGGTATATCATTTACACTTAGTCAGAATGTGAGATAATAAGGAAGACTCAGATGATCAAGCATTAAATGCACAATCAATCAAGAATCAATCAAGGATGGATTTTTTGATAAACGTTTGAAGAAAAATCCGGATCACTGAAATCAATGAGAGTATGACTAAGGGGGAATCAAGAATTAAATCAAGGATTATTCCCCACATTAAATAGCCAACGGACAAAAATTCAAATCAAGGATTATCAAGGCTATAAATAGAAGGCATTGACAGACAGGAAAAACAACGATTGAATCTGATATGAACAAGCAGAAACTCTGTCAATTTGAAAAGCCTTATATCTGAACTTAAAGAACACATCTAGAGATCAACTCAGCAATCAGAGCTAAAATTCCACATCAAGCACTGAGATTGATCAACAGAATCCGTGAATCAAATTCACACCAGTCAAGCAACTGAATCAGATCCATCTGAGAAGGAGTTGTGTTTGTGATAGCTGTTGAAGGACTTGTTCTCAAGGAGCAGTGTTGAAGACCGAGTCACTGAAGCTTTTGAAGCCAGGGAGTGATAGTCTTGTAGATTTTGAAGCTTGTATAGCCAAGGACAATCTTGCTATTGTATCAGTTAAAACAATAGTGAATTCCTCCAATCATCATATGAGAATAGTGGATTAAGGGATTACACCAACCTGAACCACTATAAACATTTATGTCTATTTACTTTCAGCAATTTACTTTACTGCACTTACTTTATTGCATATTATATCTGTGATTGCATATCCTACTTTGAATTAACATTTTAAGAAGGGACTTATCCGCTGCCCAAAAGCTTTTATATTGAGAAAAGTTTTTGAAACTCCACTATAGTCATTCACCCGCCCTCCCTCTGACTATAGTTTCACCCTTCTCTGGGACCAACATGTATAAACAATGAAGATGTAAAATGTGACTTTGGTGAACTGTCTAAGCATACCGAAGTTATTTTAAACCTATTTCTTACAAAGAATCTTCACTTTTTTCTCTTATTCACACTGATGTTTGGGGACCATCTAAAAACCCTAACATCACTCATAAAAAATGGTTTGTAACTTTCATTGGTGACCACACCAGACTTAGCTGGGTTTATCTCATGAAACAAAAGTATGATGTTTGTCAAATATTTGAAACTTTTTACAAAATGGTTGAAACTCATTTCAACACCAGAATTGAGATACTCAAATCAGACAATGACACTGAGTATCTAAACTCTGTTATGGGGCCTTTTTTAACTGAGAGAGGAGTCATTCATCAACCTCTTGCCCTAATACTCCCCAACCAAATGGAGTGGTAGAGAGGAAGAATAGACACCTCTTGGAGGTTACAAGGACCCTTCTTTTCTCCTATAATGTTCCAGCATCCTATTGGGGTGAGGCTGTCCTTACTGTAGCTTTCCTAATCAATAGAATGCCATCCAGAATTCTTGATTTTAAAACACCTATTGAAGTGTTTACTACTGTTTATCCTAACTACAAACTTGTTACTTCCATTCCTTTAAAGGTTTTTGGTTGTACACTCTCAGAATAGGGGTATACTTGAACCAAAGGCTGTCAAAACTATTTTTGTTGGCTATTCTTCCTCTCAAAAGGGTTGCAAATGTTTTGATCCACATCACAACAAGTTTTAGATCTCTCATGATGTTACCTTCTTTGAAGACTAGCCTTATTACTCTAAGGGAAACAACTCTGTTTTTTTTATCAGTATAGCTTCCTCAACAATGACACTACCTTACCCATTGTGGAATCTGATAGTGTCTTGGAAACCTCTTCACATCAGCTTAGTAATGATACATATTTTCCTGAAAAAGAGATCATTGTCTACATTAGACAAAGAAAGTCTACAAGGCTTCCTAACACTCCACTGTCCCCCTCAACATGTTGTCCCAGATACTAACATGTAGGAACCTAAGGATACTACTATTGAGGATGAGCAATCCCATGAGGAACCAGTTGTTGACCACCAAACAGAGGACATTCCTGGTCCTACACCTGAAGAGTTACCTATTGCTTTAAGAAAAAGAACCAGGGCATGCACAAAACATCCCATTGACAGGTTTGTTTCATATGGTAAAACATCTCATTCTTTCAAATATTTCCTTGCAAACATTGATAATGTGTCTATACCAAAGAGCAAACAACAAGCTCTTGGTTGTCCTATGTGGAAAAAGGCTGTGATGGAAGAGCTCAAGGCTCTAGAGGACAACCACACATGGGACTTAGTATCTAAACCAAAAGGTGTAAAGCTGGTTGGATGTAGATGGTTATTCATTATCAAACACAACCATGATGGCACCATCAACATGCATAAAGCCAGATTAGTGGCCAAGGGATACACACAAACTTATGGCATTGATTTCAATGAAACCTTTGCCCATGTTGCTAACTAAACACGGTAAGGATCATTATCTCTATTGCTGCTATGAATAACTGGATATTGCATCAAATGGATGTTAAGAATGCTTTCTTAAATGGTGACTTAAGAAGGAGGAGGCATACATGCACCCTCCTCCTGATTTCTAACCAAATTTGATCAGGTCTGTAGATTGAATAAGTCCTTATATGGACTTAAACAATCACCAAGAGCCTGGTTTGATAGGGTTTCTAAAGTCATGAAAAAAGGGAGGATACTCCCAAGGACACAATGACCATACTATGTTCTATAAACACTCAGAGAAAGGAGGAGTTTCTATCCTCATTGTGTATGTGGATGACATAGTCATCACTGGAAACTCTAGTGGTGACATTGCTGCCCTTAAGAACACATTGGACCTTGGCCAGTTAAGGTACTTTCTGGGAATAGTAGTTTCTAGATCTAAAGAAGGAATTCTTCTTACCAAGAGGAAGTATACTATGGACATTCTTGTTGGTTATGGCCTACTGGGATGCAAACCAACAGACACACCAGTTGATAACTCAGTCAAGTTTGGCAAAGATGAGGATAGAGAACCATGTTGATCAAAAGAAGTTTCAAAGACTTGTGGTGAGACTGATCTATTGTCTCACAAGACCTAAAATTTCTTTTGTTGTCAGTCAAATTAGCCAATTCATGCACTCACCCAAAAGATACATTTGGATGTTCCAATGAGGTTACTTAGGTTTCTTAAGGAAGTCCAGGGAATGGCATACTATTTAAAGCTCGGTAATTACTAAAATTGAAGGATATGTGGATGCTGATTGGGCAGGGTCAGTCACTGATAGGAGATCCACATCTGGTTGGTGTATCAACCTATTTGGGAATCTGGTGACTTGGAGAAGTAAAAAGCACTCAGTAATGGCAAGAAGTTCAGCAAAGCAGAATTCAGAGCCATTGCCCTTGGCATTTGTGAACTGCTGTGAATCCAAATGGTTATGAAGGAACTGCAAATACCTTTTTCTAGACCTATCCAGATGTTTAATGACATGATGTCGGCTATTGAGATCTCTAATAACCCTGTACAGCATGATAGAACTAAGCATGTTGAAATAGATAAACACTTCATCAAAGAAAAGCAAGAGGATGTCAGTATCTTTCTATCTTACATCAATACTAAACAGCAAGTGGCAGATGTATTCACTAAAGGGTTACCTAAGGTTCCTTTGCAACAATTCAGCAGCAAGCTTGGTTTGTTGGACGTCTACAAACCAACTTGAGGAGGAGTATATTTTAGTATATCATTTCATATACTTTATATTCCTGTTTAATCGTTCTTTTTGTTAATTAATCGTGTATCACCCTTATTAATGCTATATTATAAAGCTAAATAAGTGGTTAGTTAGTTGAATGCCTACTTAATGGTGTTGTGTGCTCAACTACTTATTAATAGCCGCCTAGCATTTATTCCTAACAACTAGTAGTCTTTGTAACTACATATACTTGGCATTTGCCTTATAATTTGAATAAGAAGTATAATCTTCTCTTCATTCTTCCCTCCTTGATCTTTCTACAAACCCTCGTTGTAAACTCAATTATCTTGTATATAACTCTTATGCACCGACCTTTATGTTTACATAACGAACCACTAGGGAGTTTTTCGCAGTGTCACTTATATGCAAACAATAAGCAAATAAAATGATTAATAAGAAAATACTTTTATTTAAATTAAAACAGAACATTGTTGTCTTTTTGGACAAGACTCCTAACAGTGCAAGCATCCTGTCATTCTTTCAGGAGGATGGCATGGCCAGGGCCAAAGCATCATTGTTTCCATTGGGCAAATCACTTGGCCGGGTCCAAAGGATCTAGTATTTCCATTGGGCAAAACACTTGGCCGGGTGCCAAGGGTCTAGTATCGCCATCAAACGGATCACTTGGCCGGGTGCCAATGAGTTAGTATTTCCATCGGGTGGATCACTTGGCTAGGTTCCAAGGATCTAGTATTTCTATTAGATGGATCACTTGGCCGAGTGCCAAGCATCTCACGTGAGTCGTGACGCATCTCGTTAATGCATCCCTCCGTGGAGCGAGGGGTGGTTAAGGTGACCGATGGGTAAGGGATCCAGGATCGTGGCACCAGGGGACACGTCAGACAGGATCATGAATCGTAAGCCCACTGACAGACATTGGCATGTGATGTACCTAGACACACATGCATTGGGTAGACAATACATTGTCTTGACTTGCCTTGCCTTGTGATCCTTTCATCCCTTTCGCAATAGCCAATAGGACAAAAGCCCGAGTTTCAGGAGTAAGTATATACTTCAACTACATGAAGGTGTGTGTGTGTGTGGGGGGGGAGATGCCTTATACCATGGCTCCTTTTGAGTCTTAACCCAAAACTTTGTCAACCTTTTTGGAGCCATTTGGTGAAGGTTGGCTAGGACGATTGCAGAGACATCCAAGCCTTGCACACGATGCAAGAACATGGTGCCAACAGAACCAACAAGGAAGCACTCAATAGGGGGCTCTAAACGCTGAACTAATAAATGATGTCACATAATTGTGATACAATATTAATGTTACTAAAAAAAAGATGTCCGCCTAACTCGGTCACGATTGTGCATTCAAATTCCTGCAAAGGTGACCCCGATGCAAGCGATGGTGCCCGATATTTTTGAATTTTTTACTCCATACGAGTAAGCTTATTTTCAATCCTTCTCACATAAATACATTTATTCGCATAGCAAGTACTTAACGTTAATCTTCCGCTGCTCAACTTATTCTGCATTCATTGACATAAGGAACCATAATAACAAGCTTTTCAAAAATACAAATAAATAAATAAATAAAATCATACAATAGGCATTCTAGAAATTTAACTTGAAAATAATATTGTACAGACAGATAAAAGTATATTATGTGAAAGAGTTCAAATAAAGACTACCGTAGCTGGTGGTGCTCTCTATGCCGCCGTGGAAGCGGCAACTACTATTCACAGATTTGCACATTTGTCATGTCAATTATATGGTCTATATTCAACTTTTACTCTCGACTTTTGAAAATTGATTTTCAGTGTGGTGTTTGAGAGGTTCGGTGCCACGACAATTTAGATGCAATGCCATGATAAGTAAAGTTGATGCGATGAATATATGAGAATGAAGGGTAATGTTGGACTTTGACATAGGCAAAATTAATCCAGGTAGACAATACTACAAATGTAAATAGCCCGTAGAAGAGTTCCGATATAAAATGTATAGGAGTGTAATTGAAGAGACACAAGTTTCAAACATGGCAACTAAGGAGCATATACATATGATACAATGGAATGGTGAATGTTATTACTGATTATTCTTAACTTACACAAATGAAGTTTAAAGAGTGGCCCTCAAAAACTGTATAAGAAAGTAGATCAACGCAAGAAATAACGCAAACTGATATGCATCTCTTTGGAAGCTGTCGTCTCTCTGGAAAAACTGAATCATGGAAAAGTTACCGAAAAAATACATCACTAAGATGGTGAAAGAACAATGAGGTGCCCAAAAAGTATCCAATAATTCCGTAAAAAAAAATTAACAAGAGTCAGAGTACCTTTGTAGGATCACCAGAAGGATCCGGGTAGAAATCCACATTTTTGTTCGGTGGTGTAAATCGACCCGGCAAATCTTTTACGAAATCCACAACATCTTTGGCAGCCTCAGCTGCTGCAAATAGTCGACGTGATGCCCAGAAATAAGCTTGAGCTAAGATTGGTGAAGCTGATAAATCCCATAGTTCTTCATGCTCGATTACTTGGCCACTGATTTGGTTCAGGGTGAATTTTGACTGTATTTTAACAACTAGGTCTCCTCCAATGCTTGCAATAAAAGATTTAGGCTTTCCTTTGAGTGTCCACTTGATGCTCAGCAGACTAGCTGACAACAACACCATTTCTTGTACACTCTGTTGAACACGCATGGAATTGCAAGAAATCTACAATCATCTTCACCTTTAACGTATCGAGGGCTAGCAAGGTAACAGTTCTAGACCTAAGTTATATGATGAAAGCAGAAGATGAAGAAATTTATTCAACATTTCAGAAAATTGAGAGAGAAACATCACCACTGTCGGTTTCTCAAGTGCATCAGTTGCCCAAAGTGTTCTCTTATACTTCTCCCTGCCAGTAAAACTTCTAACAGGATCCTGCAGTTGCACAACTAATTATTCCCTCCGTTTCAGAAAAACTGCTTACTTTGCTTTTCGGAATGTCCAATGGCTTGTCTTAAACACTTTTTTTCTTCAATCAACATTGGGTGATAAAAAGTTATTAGATTGAAAACAATAGTACATTAAGGTGGTGAACCACCATGTAATGATGAGCAATAATCGTTTCAAAGTGAATTTGCCCTATATACGTCTAGCCAATTAGATCCTGCCCGGAACATATGAAGTGTACTAAATATAGAAAAGCAAAATTCAAATTATCAAAACAAGACAGGACAGAAGGTGTTCCATATAGAAAGATAATATTTAAGGACAGAGTAATACCTTATAAATAACAGAAGTAGCATAGGTTCCAAGGGCACGATTTCCTTCACGAAGCTCTAGGATATCACGTACCAGTTGTCTAGCTGTAGCTTCCACCAAGGGGCTACTGTTGCATTCAAACTCGTTACAAAGTTCCCCAAAATCCATCCCATCCACAATTTTATCAGCATCTGATTTTTCATTAGTGACATCCGGAGAAAACTCGACCTTATTCGAATCATTTGTAACTGCACAAAACAGGTATGATCATAGGCAAAGAAATTTGACCTTTTAATCATTGAATCAGATACAGTTTACTTAACGCGATCAAGCATATCATATGCTTATCTTTTGCAAGGTGAAGATAGGACAATGGTGCATCAAATTATTGGGATTTTTGTGAATGTTCAACAACTTTTTGTCTTCTATTGGGCTCATGTTGCAACTCCAAAGCCTTTTGTATTTCAAAGCTACTTTCATAGAAATTCTTGAAAGATGAGGACTTTCTCAAAGAAACATAGCGTGAATAATAGGATTGAGAGTGCATACATTTCCAGGAATGTCGGGTTCGTTTTCCCTTCATAGTTTTCAAAATTAACATGAAGTCTTGATTTTTGGCATCCGTAATTTAGTTAAACGTCATCGGTTTCAATCTAAGTTTACATCTCCATCTGTTATTTCAATCAGGGGTTTCACGTAAATTAATGGACACTATCATCAACATTCTGCATGTATCATTTTATGTAGTGTCAAAATATCCCCAGGCACTCCCGCCAATTTTAAGGAACACAAGTAATAACGAGACAAAAAGCTTAAAAACAACGCACAACAATTCAGTGTCTAAAAGGCTTAGCTAAGTTAAAAGAAATGCACTAAAGCTGTTCGAAAGAATGCAAAAACTAGAAGTAAGGGGAAGTAAATAACATAAAGAACCTCGGACGGAAGAGTTGATGGAGCGGCGCGAAAAGAAGGCAATGGAAGAGGAGTTGGGGTAGCTAGATGGCCCATAGCGTATGTGAGCAGTATTGTCCTGGAAACTGACGGCGGAAGCAGTGGAAAGTGCAGAAGCAGAAACTACGGCAGCAGCGGCGGAGCATCTCTCCATATCTTTCCCTCATTCTGCCTAAGTAAGGTTCGGGATTGCCATGGATTGGCTCCTTTTTTTCCACAATCGTGTCTCGGATAAGGTTTCGTATGTCTTTGTGGTGTTGGTACGCTTGAGGCATGTATTAGCTACCGGTTGTATTTTAAAATTCCACGATAGGTATCGAGAGATTTTATGTTGCAATGGTTGTAGTAAAGTTATATTAAGTTACATAAATTAAGACCCCTCATTTTTATTTGTTTTTATCTTACTCTTACTCTGGAATATTTTTTTTAAATTATATTTATTTATGGAATCTATTTTAACGTAGATATCATCAGATAGATATTTATAATAACAATTTATAATCGATCATACATGAAAAAAAAACTTGAAATCGAATATAACAACACTTTAATTCTAATCACACACCAAAAAAAAAAAAAAAACTGTATCTAATAGGCATGCATGTTTTTAGGGGGGCTATGCCCACCCGGATAAAAAAATATTACACTACAAAATCTGTGTAGTCCAGTTTGATTCATAAAATATTCTTAATCCAAATTTCACCCGATTGGATATGATCAATTCATTAATTTCACCCTAAGCTGAAATCACTCATCCGTCCTCTCTCTAATAACACAGTAATTGTTTGCGTCATTATCATGAAGTGCAACCATTGTAATGCTTTGTTTAAACTGATGTATCAGTTATGGAAGACGACGAGACTTCTCAGATAAAACGTGCAAATTTGCACGATGCGTGTCTTCAGCCTGTGCAAATTTGCACGGGACGTGTACTCAATACGTGTAAAATTTGAATGGGGTGTGTTACGCCATGTGCAAATTTACACGGGCTGAAGACGCGCAAAGTATATATTTGAAATTTTTGAGATACACCCACAACACGTTTTTACTATGGTTTGGTCAATTTTGAAATTGTATGTGGCGTGTACACAACCCGTGTAAATTTCCCTGGATTGGTTCAAACCCGTGCAAATTTTCACGTGAAACTAAAAAAAAGATGTCAGATCTAACACGACCTAAAAAAAAATGAGTCCCTACGGAGACCTGAACAATTGGATGCTTCGACCAAGCTGTTGCCCGAGTACTCTCCGTTCAGGCATAAGTTTTCTGCCAGATACCACCCTATACATTCTCATTTCTCAAGCATTATCATGTAGTAGTACTCTTTTCTTTTCTTTTCTTTTCCTTTTTTTCTTTTCCACTTGAACGAAAGTTTTTTTAATCTACGAGGAGGATCGAGAACCCGGCCATCCGAGCGGATGTAAAGTGTACTAAGAAGTCGCGTGTGCCCACCGAATCCAAGATTTTTTTCAGATTAAAACGATTTAGTTTTGTTGTTAAAAAATGCATTTTGTTGGTAAAAAATATAGTTTTAGGTCTCGATGACCCCACTGGAACATAGTTTTGGATCAAAAATGTAATTATACGACCCGGTGACCCCACTGAAAAAAAAATTCTGGATCCGCCAGTGGGTCATCCCACTCGAGAGTCCGGATAGACCCTAGTGGCAACCGACTCGCGATCCCCTGTTGTGCTTGTGTGTGCTGTGCGGTCGAAACGGCGTCGTTTCGGGCCGAAGCGACGCCGTTTTGATTGTGTTTTTTTAGATCGAAACAAAGCGTCGTTTTCGGATCAAACAACGCGTCGTTTACACAAAGACGCCACGCTGCTGCCTTTCAGCTTTGTCTGAGTAGGGGATCGGGGTCCATTGACAACCACTAGGGTATGTGACCTTGCCCCCCATGTAGTAGTACTCAATGATGCAAAAACATATACTACTAGATTTGAGAAGGTAAAAAAGAAAAAGAAAAAGAAAAAGAAAAAAAAAAAAAACAACAACAACAACAACAACAGACAGTAGGACAAAAAATATTCCGAGCTATCCGGAAACAATAATAAAGCCGGGGCAACCTCTCCGGTCCAAATATTGAATACATTAACCCTATCTTTACTACCTATCTTCCCATTAACCAAAATTCAATAACAGGAATGACAAAAGAAAAAAAAAGAAAAAGAAAAATAAAAATTTAAAATCCCAAGGCTACTCATTTACGCTTTTTCGACTCTGCTCCAGGTGTAGGCACAAACCTGGGCAATGACAACAAGGTGTCTATTCGAGCCACGCCTTCACGAGCAGACCATTCATCATTGACCTCCGAGCCTTCCTCTTCGTTTCCTTCCATAACATCCTGCTTGTTGCCCGAGTGGCCTTCGGTCTGCTCTCGGGATTCAGCACCAGCAGCAGAAGCAGTAGACAAACTGCTTGTGGCGGTTGAGTCAAGGAACAGGCAAACCGCTGCACAGTCATCAACTTTTGAAGTCGGGTATTTATACCGCCAAGTTCCAACAGCTGACTCAACCAGCCTTTGAGCAGCTTGGGAGCGTTTCGGGGAAGAAGCCACTATGTCAACTACTTCTTGGTTGGATAAGACATCCCATATCTGTTCATTTGCAAAAATTCAGTAAACAAAAAAACAGGTTTCTTAAAGTAGGAATAAATAGAGAAGGGATTCAGTATGTAAGATAGGCAACTACCCCATCGGATGCCAAGACAAGAAACGCATCTTCCTCTGTGAGACGTCTGAATGAGATTACAGGCACAGATATGACCCCAAAACCCTTGAGACAGAAATCCCCGAGTGCACGAGCCATAGCAAGCCCAGGAGCATCACTGTTGGGAAGCCAAACTCTGGCAACTCCAGGTTCTTGGCTAAGAGCATATACACGCCCTTTACATTTGCGTATCCTCTCTGCTTCACCTGTTAAGGTTGGGAACAGCTTAACCAAGTTTCCATGTTCCATATCTAACTACTGTTTAGAGGCTAGTAAATATGTAATAAACCAAAAAATGTTTTTACCTGGAAGACTTGGTTTGAGATCAACAGTCAACTGCACTGCTATGAGAGAATCATTCTCATCCTTAGTAGCTAATATCGCTCGAGAATCACCTAAATTGCCAATTACCAGATCCTGACCCTAAAGGGAACAGAAAATGATCAAGAAATGAAGGAGAAGATAACAATTTTTAGGCATTAATTTTACTACCTGTTTCACTACGGTCACAGCTGTTGTCCCACTGCAAATGCAGTTGATGTTTGTATGCATTTTCAGCTCCCTGTCCATGAGTTTAAACGTCTTCAGAAATGACGCCTTCAATGTCTGAAAAATCTCAGGTTGTTTTTCTGTTTCTTCGGCGTCAAGAGATGATAGCCTTGATTCCTCTTCTGCAGAAAAGAAACTTGCATCCTCACATGAGTTCGGGCTGCCTCCTTGATTTAGGTCAATCTCTTTGAGAACATCATCATCATCATCAAAGATTCTATTTTTTTCCCAATTTGAAATCAATTTCAATGGAAGAGAGTCCCTCACCCGCTTCGAAACCAAGTCACCAAAGGGACCATGGCCATCAAAAACACCGCAGAAGATCGTGTCTGGCCTCGAACAAAAATTCTGGATATCAATTTCATTTGAAATTATTAGCACAATAACTTCAAGAAAACAAGAGAAGGTGAACATGATCACACATCAAATTAACAGGGATAACAAGATAATCACAAATATATCTGCAAAGTGATGTAACCTACTTAAGGGCACTGTTATTAACACCACATCACAGTCAATCTACTTTTGGGCCACCACAGTGATATTCGACCCCTCCAAAGACGAATTTGTGCACAAAACTCGACTCTGGAGTCTGGAGAGGTCGAAAGCTGCAAAGTCGAAAAGAATTTTTTTTCGAAGTGTGGTATCCGGGTAGATCGACTGTGCCATTAACAGAGTCATATAATAAATAAGGTGCATGGCAAGCACAATACAACAGCTATTGCAATATATAACAAAATTGACAGATAAGGTGTCTGGCATCCTTTACTAAGCAATCTCATGTTAAAATTTTGGAGAATAAGAAACATAAATTCACCCAATTGATCAAGAATATTTTTGGCAGGAATATCATATTAGCATGAACTAAGCTATTTTTCCGAATTCAAAACACCGCAGATATGAACAGAAAAAAGGCAGTCAAAATTTCAAAAAGTGAGAAAACAACAAGCAAGTATAAACTAGGTCAAATCAATGAAAAACAAGCAGGATTTGCTTAAGGTAAGAACATTCAGTCAAGAATCACTCTCAGTTAGGCAAAAGACATCTTCCCCAAAAGGAAAAGACAGCCTTTATCAATCAATTCATATTATTTTCAACTTCCACCCAAGGAAACTTCAACAATATCCATATTCTTATGTACATCAATCAAGTAAAAAAGACAGGACGTTTTACCTCCCAAACAATCATGGCATCTTGATTGGTCCCCTTCTTGCCTTGCTGCGTAAACATGGAAGCCAACTCACTCGAACCATTCAAGAACATCCGCCCCGGAATTTTAAGGAGCATTTCTTCTCTTTTATTGTCAAGAGACAAGCTTCGAGACCATTTCTTCCTAGAGTTTTTCTTCTTTTAGCCCCCAATGATTCCGTTGGGGAAGCAGGGCTTTCAGTAGTTAAGCAGGACCCCATCCTAAGGGCCCTAAACACATTCAACAAGCAATCCAGACTGACTAAGCAGTCACAACCCGGATTATCTCGGTTTGGATTCGCCACAACTGACTAATCAGTAATCAATCCCTCAAAACCTATTCAATTTTTCCACCACCAACAGCACAATAAAACTTCACACGATTTGCCCTTTTCTTATGAATTTTTATAACTATATATATAACCACAATTCCTTGGAGCAAGGAAAATATAGCTCCAATCACCCCTTCAGCAATCCTTGGGGCAGTATCAATGCAAATATGGAAATAAATAAATGAACTTGATATTGGTCTAACCCTTTTCACATTTTGCAAAATCTTGAGGAAAAATCTACGAAGAAAGGCCTAATTTCACGAATAGTAGATCCATCAACCTTTCCCTCTTCCCAAAAGTTTTATATATATTAATTTCAACATTAAAGACACTTTATTGTCTATTCTCTCCATCTCAATCTCTAAAGCATAAACAACTCGCCTTTTAATTAATATCCTAAAATAGAAAACCCAAATTCTAGAATGCCCGTATCAAATCAAATCAGGGAAAACTCCAAAGTTCCAATTTTTCTGAAAAATATAAACCAAAAAGAGTGTCCCCTCGACAGTTTAATTCCAAGTCAGCAACCGTCATAAACTTCCAAACCCGACTGATAATCACAATTTAATACTCCATTAATCACTGAAGAATAAATAAACGGACAAAACCAGCTCAGCAAGTAATAATAAATGAAAAGCGAGTAAACAAGTGCGAGTAGTAGAAGAGCAAATATATGGAGAGAGAAGAAGGGGTGCAGAAAAAGGAAAGAGGAGAACAAAGTTTCGATTGAAAGGGGAGAAAGAATATCAACAAACTTACAATCAAAGGGAAACAGAGAATTTGTGGATCCCAATTCAGCGGCAAAAGAATAATAGTAAGAGTTTGATAAAGTGATGGGCAAGAAAGGGACATCTTTTTACTTCTGATTCACGTGATTTGTGAGAGACTTGTGCCGCGTCCGCCATTTTCATTGATACTTTGGTCGTTCCGTCGTTGACAGAAATTTATTGTTGCTATTCTTAAAGTATACATTTCGCGACGATTCTCGTGAAAAAAAAAAAAAAAAAATTATATCTCGCGACGATCAAGCACTCCATTAATAACTGCCATTTATATCATACTGTATTATTATAAATCGTCCGTCTTTTTTCAAAAGTTTTCTTACAACTCCCTTTGCAAAATTGAGAGAATGAGAAAAAAAATAAAAAACATGTTTTTTAATACAAAATAAAAAAACATGACACATAATTTGAAAAAGTTATAAAAAAGATAAAATAATTTCTGACGGACCAAAATACCCTTACTTAAACACGTCGCTATGTTTTTTTTCAAATCAGCATCCTTTCAGTGAGATTTTGGTGTTTTTTCTAAACAACCGTAACTTTTGATTAGAATTCCGATAATCAATTTTTTCCACCAAAATTCATATATTTTTGCTCTTTATTTTGAGATCTATTACGATACCCTTCCGATGTAAATTTTTTTTTTTTTGAGGGGGAATGAATTTTTGAAAGCCGAAAAAATATTTGCATTACTCGCAGTGTTTTTCTTATAAACGACCGTAACTTTTGAATTAGAACACCGATCATCAAAATTCTTTCACCAAAGTTTATATTTTCTTTTCTTTTCATTTTGATATCTCATATGATACCCTTTCGACGTAGTTTTTGAAATCCGAATAGAATTAATCGCAATGTTTACACTAACACAGTAACCGTAACAGTAACAGATGTAGTCCAAGGTTCAATAGCATCACGTCCGATCTAAAATATTTATATATAATACTAGTAGTTTTCAGAATGCAAAAATATGGTTATAATGAACATATAATACTTGTCATTTGTATGGTACTTGTCTGATCTAAAAAAAACATATTATTGGAAACTCATCAACATTTGGAAAGTTCAGAGCAAGAAATGGATCACTCATGTCATTGCTATAAAAATACATAGATTTACGAGAACCAACTAACTAGTACTACCTGTTAGGTTTTATGCCCGAAAGACAATTTGTAATTGTTTTATTTAAATAAATGACAGAATTTATTTCATCTTATTTATTCGCATTTATTGCCAATATTAATACACTACTGAAAAAACCCTAAGTATATTGATTATGTAATCACAACTCGGTGTATGGCTATACACACGAGGATTGAGTTTGTGAAATATACTTAAAATTAAATTAGTCAAGAGCGCGTTATTAATTGGAGTATGCGGGTCTCTAGATTAATTTGCTAATAATGCACCCGAAACACTTTAGGTGTGACGATCTTTGTCCGGTGTGTCGGTAATAGGAGTACTAGTGGGGCATTTATATATGATAATAATCATATAAAAATTTGGACCGATTTGATTTGAGTTCTCGATATAATTCCGTGATCGAGAAGTCTTATCGAATCACAAGATGATCATATATGGATTAATCTCAATCTGAGGTGATCACGAGACATAACCGCTGGGTAGGGCGAGTTTGATGTGTTAGTAAGGATCACTTCGTAGTATGTGGTCCCAACACTTCTCGTTGGCTCTATTCTAGAATGAGTGAGTGTTACGTGTTATCACGGATATGGAATCCATTCATTCCTCGGAAGAAGTAGACAGACAGCTTCCACTTATTTGTTAACCCTAAAAGCGATCGATCGGCCGAGTTCATATTATATTGGATATGAACTAATTGATCACTAGGGGGTTAATGGTAAATAAGGATAATATATATGTTTCGAGAAGGGTTTATGGAAATATCCCGAATCGAAGTGAACAGTCTATGGAGGATTTATCCGTATGTAATGATTATATTAGTTGACGCTTTCGACTCATAAATTGAGTGTAAGTTATCTATATTCGATAGAGTTCGATTTGGGGTTTATGGTGGTGTAATTCCGAATTAATAGGTTGGATATAATTATTCATGTCTGATTTAATAATTTTATCTAATTTATTGTAAATAACGAATATGAAGTCCATGGTCCCCGACGTGGCTCTCGAAAAATAGCATAATTGGATTTCTCGTCGTTGCACCTCAATTATAATTAAATAGTTGGATTGGGCTATTTAATTTGATATGTGGATTAATTATTTAGTTGGACTAAATAATTAAATACACGGAAAAGATATTTTTCGTGGATTCGGCCCAAATTGGTGTGTTGACCTTTTGACATAATTGGTCAAATATGATAAAATGCGTGTAACTCCTTTTGGGTTTACATATGGCGCATTTTTGTGTTGTTATTTAATTATTGGGAAATTAGTTTTCTTGGATAATTATTTAATGTGTGATTTATCTTTTATTTGTTAATTGATAATTCATGGAATATTAGATAATAATATGATTTATCCTAATTTGTTTGGGATAATTATTTTATTTATCTTTTATTTGGAATAAAGGATTATTGTAATAATTATCTCTTAATTATTTAATCCTTGGAGGTTAAGTTTTACTCTCCTATATAAAGAGAGTTCTTCCAAGCCTTTTGAGATACACATTAAAACACGCCATTATTGACAAATACTTGGGTTGATATTTCGACCAAGTATTTTGGGTTTCGAGTTGGAATAATCTTCGGGATTATTCCGATAGCATATCAAGGAGGTCCGGCGGCGGGAAACACCATCCACTTGGTGTTGCTGGGAGACACATGTTGGAAGACGGTGGCTGCTCAATCACGTGTTCTTGGAGCCTTTTTTGTTCTTGGAGTTAAGCACCATAAAAAGGTAGGCTCCTATACCCCCTTATAGATTTAGATCTTAAATTTATGTTCTTTGTTTCGTTTAGATCTAGATCCGATACTTCCACTGCGTAATCGGGTCAATCTATGATTGATCCGACGATATTACATCTGACAAGTGGTATCAGAGCCTTTGATCTAACGATCAAAGTATATGAATTTTAGATCTTGGAGTGGAAAAGCATGTTTTAGATGTTTTATTTCGTTTTTTTTTTGGTAAATTTCAAAACTTATCATGATGCATGCATGTGATTGTTGTGGTTGAAGAGATGGATTGGGTTGGTATTGTTTACCCGTAGATCTATTTTGTAGCTCTTTTGTTTAGTAACAATTGAACATAGGATTTGTATTTTTTTTTATGTCTTTTTCGAAATTCAATGTAAAGTAGCACCTTTTATTGTAATTTTGATGTTCCGGGCTCGAAAAGATGAAGATCTTGAAGAAAAGTTGAAGATCAAGGCGAAACCCAAGGTATGAACGAGGAGAAACGGTTAAAAACCTGATTAAAAATTCTGCTACAGGACTTTCAGCGACGCTGAAAAGCGTCGCTATAAGTCTGTTTTTTTTTTTTATCAACTAGCATGCGGCTAGGCTTTTTTGGCGGCTGTACATAAATTTTTTTTATAAGTCCAATGAATATTTTTTTCTGATTTTTTTTTTATTCTGCCGCTTGGCAGAAAAGCAAAAAAAAAAATAATAATAATAAAAAAAAAAGTAAAATAAAATTATTTTTGGGAAATAATTATATTTCAGCCGAATGAAAAAAAAAGGTTTTATTTAATTATAATAAATTGATTTTATTTGATTAAAAGTCTTTCTCCTCTCGGGTGTTAAGTAGTTAAGTGATCCTGGTTCGAGTTCAAGATTCAAGATCAAGACTCAAGACATAGATTATTTTTATTACTTTTCCTTAGAAAATAGTTAGTGCAAAGTGCAAGCCCATCATCTCGCGTTTTGAAAACCGTAACTTTTGATTAGAATTCCGATAATCAATTTTTTCCACCAAAATTCATATATTTTTGCTCTTTATTTTGAGATCTATTACGATACCCTTCCGACATAATTTTTTTTTTTTTGAGGGGAAGGAATTTTTGAAAGTCGAAAAAATATTTGCATTACTCGCAGTGTTTTTCTTATAAACGATCGTAACTTTTGAATTAGAACACCGACCATCAAAATTCTTTCACCAAAGTTTATATTTTTTTTTTCTTTTCATTTTGATATCTCATATGATACCCTTTCGACGTAGTTTTTGAAATCCGAATAGAATTAATCGCAACGTTTACACTAACACAGTAACCGTAACAGTAATAGATGTAGTCCAAGGTTCAATAGCATCACGTCTGATCTAAAACATTTATATATAATACTAGTAGTTTTCAGAATGCAAAAATATGGTTATAATGAACATATAATACTTGTCATTTGTATGGTACTTGTTTGATCTAAAAAAAACATATTATTGGAAACTCATCAACATTTGGAAAGTTCAGAGCAAGAAATGGATCACTCATGTCGTTGCTATAAAAATACATAGATTTACCAGAACCAACTAACTAGTACTACCTCTGTCCAAAAATACAAGTCCATTTAGCTTTTTGGTTTTGTCTCAAATGTAAATCCATTTGGATAACCAAGGAAGCATTTATTACATATTTCTTCTTTTACCCCTCATTTATTATTTAACCACCAACTTTTCACTATTTTGCATTAATAGCAGTCAAAGGCCAGTTTAGATTTTTTCATCAAAATTAATAACACATAACCAATTTAACCAACTTTCTTAATCTGTGTGAAAACCCCTGAATAGAGTTACATTTTGGGACGGAGGTAGTAGTATGTAAATGCAACATATGGCTTTTAGGCATGTGATGAACTTGAATTTTTCTTGTATACTTGTGATTAAACAATCTATCAAAAAATGCTAAAGAAACAATCTATCAAAAAATTATGGAGATGCAACTCCCAGGGAATCAAGAGAATAAATGCCTACTAATATTGGATAAAATCAAAAAGCATATCAGGGGAACTAAAACATTCTTCAAGTTGTTGAAGGCCAAAGCAGTCTGTTTTACCACCTATGGACCTTTATCCTTCAAACCCGCACCACAACAAACTTCATGAAAGATGTATGCAACAACAAAGCCTCATCAATAGGGAATCTAGGCTCTTCCATTTTTCTGAAGACAAAAAAACACCAGCATTGCCTCACCATTTTGAATCAACAACTGTTGGGAGGATTTTGCATCATAAAAACAAAAGAAAATTTATAAACCTATACTTAACATGCAAACTAACTCCTAACCGACCAAATATCGGGTAGTTGATAGCATAGTAGGGTAAAATGCAGGAGTCGATCCACAGGAAAAGGGATGAAGGATCTAATCTCACTAATTCTCTCAATTGCTACTCAAGAAACGGAAGACAAAACGTAAAAATAGAAAATAATTCAAATAATCTAACCTAAGGAATAAAATAAACAATCTAATCTAAAGACATGGGATCAAATAATGTACAAACCTATGTGATCTCAATCCTAGTTCAATTTATGATTTTAATTCAAATTGTGTTTTTACCTTTTCACGAGACATAAACCCCTAATTCCTTAGTGAATTTATTCTCAAGCTACGGATTCCTAATTCCTTAGTAAATCCAATTTATCGATCTCTCATCTTCCGAATGTTGAGACTGATTTTCAATACAAAACTCGGTGTAGATTCAGGTTAACTTCCGTATTTTAGAACCTAACAACCTAGATAATTAACCGATTAATCTGTCACTAATTAACGGCTAAAAATCTCATCTTTCTATGGTGATCTAGTTTACTCAACTTCCGTATGTTGTAAACTTATCAATTAGCAAACAATCTTCCGATATAATTCACATAATAGCATCAAAGATCATAGAAAGAATACAAAACAAATTAAACATCATGAAAATAAATAAAGGATCAATAAATTAAAAGATTAAACTCACATAGTTTGGTACATGATTGAATCCATGAATCAAAAACGGAAGAAAAACGACATCCTAATCTAACCCCGGATCACCCGAGCACAAGGCTCGGGTGACCGCCTGAGACTTCGTGAGTGGCATTTGCTCTCACAAATATCTTTTCAGATAAATTAAATTGGTATCTCCATTAGGGTGCATGTCTTTGTGCATATATATAGGGTAAGCTAAAGCGGCTAAAAAAATAATTATGGCTGACAATTTTCCTCTTCCAATTAGGATTTTTATGTATGTCGGCCGGGTGAAGGTCGGTGGATATTATGGATTTAGGAATGAAACTTTTAAAATTCATATCTTGAGTTGTAGACCTCCAAAAATTATGATCCGAATGTCATAATTAAGCCCTCGGAAAACTCTACAACTTTCATTAAGGACTTTTCTTCAAAACGCCTTTTGACTAGCCCGTCGTGTTACGAGTCGTTTTCGGGATTTTCCACTAGTTTCAGCAACATCATCCAAACTTGTAACACTCATATCTCGGGCCTCATAAGTCGGAATGAAGTGATTCAAGATCCTGTAGAATCCTCTCTTCAAGCCCTACAAATCTTCTCTTGAGGTCGAGAGTCAAATCACTTTATATCATATCAAGAACTGCGTCGGAAGTTCGGCTGCTTGAATGCTTCATTCCAAGCTTTATCTCCATCTTTATCCTCTTCCAAGTCAAAACATGTATCTACAATGCATCCAAACACCACAAAACGTAACAATATCCAAAACCATATAAAACAATCAAATAATCGTATAAATTGATACGTTTTCATATTTAACCGTTGAAAACCTCATTCACTCAATATTTGAATATATAGCTCAATTTCAATGAAAGGAATACATATATAGGGAAATTGATGTATAATATATATGTGAAAATCACTATAATTTAGCCCTAAACAACACCCCCACACTTATCTTTTTTTGCTCGTCCCCGAGCAAAACAAAACAAAGTCAAGCTCGAGATAAATAAACATCTATACAAATATAAAGTATATTCAATAACTTAGAAGTTCACCCAAGTGAGTGTGTGCATAGCCATAATAAACTTCCACTAAGTTCCACAATTTGAAAGTTATTCAAACCAAAACTAGCCCGGTTTCCCATCTAAGTTAGAAATATTCAAAAACCATAACATGTACTTTACAAAACATACAAACTCGAAAAAGTTAGTAGAGAGTATCTAAAACATTTCTCGATGCACTCGAGAGGATAATCCCTACAACATATCCTTCATTTTATCTGGGTATAAGATTAACGATAACTAAGTCCTTACTTATTCATAATAATATATTTCAATATTTTCACTTTTTTTCACATTTTCTAACACACATCAGAATAAGCTTTTGCCCTCATAGCAGAATAGGACATTTCAAGATAATCCCTACCTTACTCCAATCATAAGGCAACTATAAACCGATCGTCGTGAGCTTTTGGTCATCATAGTGGAATAGGACATACGTGGTACACCCTACCTCACCCAAATCATAAACCAGCTTCCGACACACACAATTACAATTATGTTTACTTAGAGATTTCTGGCTGGCAGTGGTAAAGATTATTTTCTAGTAGCACAGACCACTGAGCATAACACCTCAAGTAAACAATTTATTACTATTGCAAAGACTTAATCACATTTCACTTATCACATTCAAACTTACAGATATTCACAGTATGTCATACTTTAATCTTAGAATGCAAACTACTAAACTTCTCAAGAATTGTACATAAGCAAAGAAACATGCTATAATCATCAAAAATCTCCAACTAAAATGGGGTAGGCTTTCAACATTTAGTTCATCATTTACTATGGCATGTGAAAAGAGTGTCGGGTGAAACAACTAAAATTACTAAATATACGAATATAGCAAAATGATATAAACTCAAGCAAAGATATGCCTTTGTCTACTCGGGATAAAACAAAAATTTTAAAATTAAGCACTTTTCATAGAAATACTATAGATTAAGCAAATGTATAAATACATAAACCCTCCCCACACTTAGATTACAACATGTCCTCAAGTTGTGCAGAAATAAAAGAAAAGAGAACTTAGGCGATTGTAGTTCTAAAGAAGCAAGCCTGGAATGGGTGCACCTCACCCAGAAATGCTTGATGAATCCAGTAGACTGTGGACCATCCACCGGAAAACTAATATCGTCTGAAACGCACAATTGCTAACGAAAACATCCTGCACACTTGACAAACATGAAATACCTCGGGGCTAGGGGAGTAAAACATATAAAGCACAGGAAAGGAAGGTCGAAGAGATTTTTCAACTTAGGCTCATTTAAAGATGGAAAACATATACATGAAATATTACAAAATAGTAGGCTAGGTGCAATTACATGAAAATATACTACAATGCAGCCTACATGATATGCATTCCTAAAAATAAAAATAAAAAAATAAATAAAAATGAATTACGACAGGCTCAGCCGAAAGGTGTTTCGAGGACAACCCTACAAAGACTACGGCCTATCGCAGAAACTAAATTAAAGAAAACGAGGTAGTATTACGAAAACCGACGCTTAACTACACTCAGGAAAAATAAAAGAAAAATAGAAAAACAATGCAACTAGATGACATGCAACTAAATGATATGCACCTATATGATATGCAAAAATAAAAGAAAGAAAACTAGCCCACTCTACACGCAACACGACATATATATAAACGTCACCACATAATGACAAAGTTACGATAAACGATGCTGTCACTAGTGCCGACGCGCTTAAGACTTATCGAAAGTGATAGACTTATGAAACCAACGATCATCTATCTAAATGGTATAACTCATATGGAGAAAGGGACGTAGCATACGGAAAACCGACGAGCTACCCATATGAACTATAAAAACAAAGGAAGCACGTAAGTCGTAAAAGCTTAAAAGATTCATCACAAATGTATGTAGCATACGGAAACCGACATTAGCTACTAATTAACACGAAGACCGCTTATAGCATACGAGAACGACGAGAATTATAACTTGCATAGATGAATCATATATAAGGAATTGATCAATTATCTAACATGGATTCATAGATGGAAAGGTAAAAACATATAAGTTCGGGGCATCTATGTAAAAATCAATTAGCCACGTAAGCTCGAATGAAAAATCCACATCAAATAAAAGCATTGAAAATAAAATCAAGAAATTTAGAACCTGGATCAACCCGGACGAACGTTCACTTAGCGTTCGTGAATCGGGCGGGCGTTCCACCTGCGCAGGCGCTCGTCGCGCGCGAAAACCGACCGGACGGGCGTTCGTAAAGTATAGACGCTTCGTCTGGTCCTCTAAATCGAGCAGATTGAAAATATTTGAACGGACGGCGTCGAATACTTCCCAACGCTTCGTTCACTGCGGATGAAGAATCGGGCGGGCGTCCAATGTAATGCGACGCCTCGCCCATACAACAAGAATGCACAGACAGCGGAAAAACACAAAGAAAACCTAAATACTTATGAACACAACACACAAGAACACGAGATCACAAAGACAAAGAAATTATCAAATTAAGCACGTGGGTTAGACTAGGTAACACATAAACATATAAACTTCACGTAAAACAAGTTGAGTAAAAACTTTTGCACATTCTTAACCTAACGGTCATCGAAACACGGCAAAATAAAAACTCTCAACTTGGTATACGCTACTTTTATTAAAAACAAAAATAAAACGTAACAAAATCGAGAACTAACAAAACTAGATTCAACATGACACCTATTCCCCGGCAACGGCGCCACTTTTTGTTGGGAGGATTTTGCATCATAAAAACAAAAGAAAATTTATAAACCTATACTTAACATGCAAACTAACTCCTAACCGACCAAATATCGGGTAGTTGATAGCATAGTAGGGTAAAATGCAGGGTCGATCCACAGGAAAAGGGATGAAGGATCTAATCTCACTAATTCTCTCAATTGCTACTCAAGAAACGGAAGACAAAACGTAAAAGCAGAAAAATAATTCAAATAATCTAACCTAAGGAATAAAATAAACAATCTAATCTAAAGACATGGGATCAAATAATGTACAAACCTATGTGATCTCAATCTAGTTCAATTTATGATTTTAATTCAAATTGTGGTTTTACCTTTTCACGAGACATAAACCCCTAATTCCTTAGTGAATTTATTCTCAAGCTACGGATTCCTAATTCCTTAGTAAATCCAATTTATCGATCTCTCATCTTCCGAATGTTGAGACTGATTTTCAATACAAAACTCGGTGTAGATTCAGGTTAACTTCCGTATTTTAGAACCTAACAACCTAGATAATTAACCGATTAATCTGTCACTAATTAACGGCTAAAAATCTCATCTTTCTATGGTGATCTAGTTTACTCAACTTCCGTATGTTGTAAACTTATCAATTAGCAAACAATCTTCCGATATAATTCACATAATAGCATCAAAGATCATAGAAAGAATACAAAACAAATTAAACATCATGAAAATAAATAAAGGACTGAATAAATTAAAAGATTAAACTCACATAGTTTGGTACATGATTGAATCCATGAATCGAAAACGGAAGAAAAACGACATCCTAATCTAACCCCGGATCACCCGAGCACAAGGCTCGGGTGACCGACTGCAGAATTCTCAGTGGCGGCTGCTCTCTGTCAATATCTTGGTCAGATAAATTAAATTGGTATCTCCATTAGGGTTGCATGCTGTGCATATATATAGGGTAAGCAAAGGCGGCTAAAAAAAATAATTGCGGCTGACAATTTTCCTCTTCCAATTAGGATTTTTATGTATGTCGGCTGGGTGAAGGTCGGTGGATATTATGGATTTAGGAATGAAACTTTTAAAATTCATATCTTGAGTTGTAGACCTCCAAAAATTATGATCCGAATGTCATAATTAAGCCCTCGGAAAACTCTACAACTTTCATTAAGGACTTTTCTTCAGAAAACGCCTTTTTGACTAGCCCGTCGTGTTACGAGTCGTTTTCGGGATTTTCCACTAGTTTCAGCAACATCATCCAAACTTGTAACGCTCATATCTCGGGCCTCATAAGTCGGAATGAAGTGATTCAAGATCCTGTAGAATCCTCTCTTCAAGCCCTACAAATCTTCTCTTGAGGTCGAGAGTCAAATCACTTTATATCATATCAAGAACTGCGTCGGAAGTTCGGCTGCTTGAATGCTTCATTCCAAGCTTTATCTCCATCTTTATCCTCTTCCAAGTCAAAAACATGTATCTACAATGCATCCAAACACCACAAAAACGTAACAATATCCAAAACCATATAAAACAATCAAATAATCGTATAAATTGATACGTTTTCATATTTAACCGTTGAAAACCTCATTCACTCAATATTTGAATATATAGCTCAATTTCAATGAAAGGAATACATATATAGGGGAAATTGATGTATAATATATATGTGAAAATCACTATAATTTAGCCCTAAACAACAACCTTCAATCACCTGGGCCAAAACCACACCACAATAAATAGTGGAATGCAATGAAAGATTAAAACCAAATAAAGATACCATATGCCTGCAATAACACCTTTTACTAACAATACATAGGCATAGCGATATTAATAGCTACAGTAACACTAACAGGAACAGTAACACTAACAGTATCACCCTCAAAACTAATGTATTAGAAAGCTTAATGATATGAACCAAGTGAACAACACACCTAAGGCATTACTCCATTTAGGTACATCATCCAAAGAACGACTCAAGAACAACATCAAAATAGATCAATATCTGGCTCATTTAAGGCTCAATTCAAGGGATCACTGAAGTGAACCGTGAAGGTTCAGCTCGGAATTTGCCCAAGGATTGATTGTAGTAACAATGAAAGCGAGCTTGAATACTCTACTTAGAATACTCACAAGTTCGAAGAACTCAAATAATTATAATTCACTCAAAAATTAACTGCCCGTTACAATGACTCTATTTGCCTTTATATAGGCTACAGACTCAAGGAAATAAAACAAACTCGCAACGTGGGATAATTAAAAGCTAATTTTTGCCACATTATTTCCTAATGGACCTAACTTGACTCTTATAAACCCAAATGGCTTTTATTTGATGAAAATAAAGACTTAACCTAATATACTATCGTTTATGTTTATACATATGTTAAATTGCTTTTCTGTTATTATATATTTGTTCATTTAACGAACCAATTATGATATTGTACATATGATAACGTCTCTAGTGTCAAACTGTGAAAGAAAAATCATAATAGTGATTATGGTTGATGAGATCTCGACTCACTTTAAAAGGTTTGATACTTAAATGTCTCTAGTCGTATGTGCTATTAAATGGGACATTAATAGTACGATTAGACTAGCACGTATTAGATGTCTTCTATCTTTTGAAGATAGGGATAGATCTCGTCTATCAAAGTGTAGAGACACTTGGACTGTACGTGGACGTGTATTGGAGAATGCATACATTAGACTGACCCACTTACTTTATTAAGTGTCGCACTATGTGGCGATTGTGTAATTATCCTGAGACCGGAGTCTTCATGGCATCACGATGTGGATTGTCATACTTTGACACTATTGAGGTTTCCCCTAGCCATAGGGCGATCATGTGGTAGTGATTGGGTGATACTGAATCATACGTAAGATTCATGTTGCTCGTCTAGAAATTGCGTATCCTATGATTAAGAGTAAATATCCGAAATGGCCTTCTTATAAGGAATGTTTTACTCTCGTGAATATTTGTAAATTGGAAGTAAATGTGTAACTTCGAGAGAGCATGATATCCAGATTATAAGATACGGTCGTTGATGTATTGACACTGGACGTATGACCGTATGGATGTTGTAACAGCGATAGGATTATATTTACACGGTAACCATTTCACATGAAAGGTAGTAGTCATTGCATTTGACTCTTCCGATGATTGGGGGCCATGGCGTGTTGCTAGACGCTATCTATGATCGTTAGGTATGAAGGGTATTTTAGTAAATTCACTTTGTTCTTACGGACAACATATTCCAAAGCCTATCGGGTCACGCACATAAGAACATCTAGCCGGATTAAAATGCGGTTATAACGATAACCAAATAAGGAAAGTTTTACCTCGACTATAAAGTGTTATAGTGATAAATTAACATGTCGGTATTTATTTATTATGAATAAATTAAATACAAGATATTAATTATGTTAATTAATTAAATATATATATATATAAAATATATGTACGGGTCGAAATATATATGTATATATGTTATACATGTATTTTGCGAATTAGTTAATTATAGTATTATATTAATTAATTAAGAATATTACGGAAGCCAATAAGAGGCTATATGGGGCGCATGTTATAAGTGTATAAGATACACTTGGATTGTGCAAATTAATTAATAGTATTATAATATATTAATATTATATATTAATGTACATAGATTTGCACACATGTGTAAATTGATTTATGGTAATACATTAAAGATATATTCAATGTTAAATATTGGCAATATATATCTTGGAAATATTTAATATAAGATATTGAGTATTTAATGAGATAAATCTAGAATATCTATTATCCTTATTTTATTGAAAATTGGTTTTCTTTCTCCTCTATCCATAAGGAAGTTTTTCCCAATTAGTTTTGGGGCATAGGGGCGCAGACACAGTCTATATAAAAGGTGGGTGTCAAGCTCTTTTGTATTACAATTACAAGTCTTATTTTCTACTAGAAAATTAAAAGACCTTCTTGAGAGAGAGAGAGATTTGGGAGAAAGAAAAAGGCGGCCTAGCAGCTAACTTTTTACGGTAGCAATCCAATGGTAGATTCCGGCGGGTTGTTCGTGTGGATCAATGGTAGAGGCCGAACACTTGGGTGGCTTCGTGCAGATACTACAACCGTAGACAAAGCGACAATCTATTTTATGCTTGTTGCTTCTTTTATGCTTGTTGCTTAAACGAACTCGATCCTGGTTAAAACAAATAAAATGTTCCTAACATCTTTGAAATTCCCAATTTGTCTATTAGATAGGAAAAAATAGATGCATCCAAGGCCTTGGTGTGGATGTCAGCTACTTGTTCTTTTGTGTTTACTGGAAGAAGTTTGACAAGTCCTGATTTGACTTTGTCTCTCACAACATGGCAGTCAATTTCAATATGTTTTGTTCTTTCATGAAAGACTGGGTTATGAGCAATGTGCATTGCACGGGCATTGTCACAAAACAACACATCAGGCAACTGAACTGGAACTTGTAAATCATGTAGTATATAAATCAGCCACTGGATTTCACAAACTGCATTTGCCATAGCCCTGTACTCAGCCTCTGATGAGCTTCTAGCTATATTTGTTTGTTTCTTGGCCTTCTAAGAGATTGGATCATCTCCTAGAAACATCATATAACCTGATACTGATCTTCTTGTTTCAGGACAACCGGCCCAATCACTGTTTGTAAAACCTTTAAGTACAAGATTGTTGTCTGCTGGGAATAAGATTCCTTGACCAGGATTAGTCTTCAATTACCTCAGTAGTCTATAAGCTGCCTTCATATGATTTTCAGTAGGAGTGTCAAGAAATTGACTTAGCTGCTGAATTGTAAAGGCAATTTCTGGTCTGGTGAAGGTAAGATAGATAAGTTTGCTCACTAAGGATCTGTAAGCAGTATTATCCTCCAATAGGGGTTAATCACCATGCTGTAAAGTTTGCTTAGACTCCATAGGTGTCTTAGGGGGTTTTGCTCCCAAAAATTCATATTCTTTTAAAAGATTAAGAGTGTATTTTCTTTGAGAAATTGATATGCCTGCAGGTGTCCTAGCAGCTTCAATGCCAAGGGAATATCTCGATTTTCCAAGATCCTTAATAATGAATTGCTGGTGTAGGGCATCATTGACCTGCTGAATTAACTTCTCATTAGGGCTTGCTGCTATGATGTCATCAACATTGACCAGCAAAGCAATAAAGGACTGTCATGACCCTTTTGTAAATAAACTGTGGTCATTTTTGGGTTGAATAAATCCTTGAGGTTCCAAAGATTCAGTCAACTTGCAATTCCATTGTCTGCTGCCTTGCTTGAGGCTATACAATGACTTAGTAAGTCTGCAAACTTGATTTGCTTTAGTTGCTGCACAACTGGGGGTAACTGCATGTATACTTCTTCATGCAAATCTCCATGTAGAAAGGCAGTGCGGACATCCATCTCATGTATTTTCCAATTATTGGCTGCTGCTGCAAGTAAGGCTCTAATTGTAGTGATCTTGACAACAGGTGAGAAAGTTTCTTGATAATCAATCCCATATGTTTGAGTGTAGCCTTTTGCGACTAGTCTAGCTTTATATCGCTCTACTGAACTATCAGGGTTGTATTTGATTCTGTACACCCATTTGCACCCATTGGGTTTCTTGCCTGGGGACAGATCATCTATTTCCCATGTATGAGTCTTTTGTAGAGCATCAATCTCTTTTTGCATTGCTTCTTTCCATTAATCATGCTTGGTGGCTTGATTGTATGTAAGTCTTAGGTTCCTAAATAGATTAATAGCATTAATGAATCTGGCATAGTCTGCTGAGAGACTTTCCAGACTCATGACTGCACTCAGCAGGTGTGGAGTCTGCTGATCAGTATGAGCACCCTCTTGATAAAAGGTTGGTGATTTCCTTGTTCTTGTGGACCTTCTTAATTGTGTGGGTTCAGGTGCCTGATTGACTGGTGCATGCTCTTCATTAGATGCCTCAGCTGCAGGTGACCCTATGTCTAGTTGGTCTGTTGAGTCATTCAGCAGATCATCATAAGTGTCAATTACTGGTAAGGGAATAGGCATGTCAGCAAGCTATCTAGCCTTTCCCAATACCTGTTGAAATAGAGGAAAATAAGTCTTATGGAATTGAGTATTTCAAGAAACAAAGGTGTCTTTGTTGGTAATATCTAAAAGAATAGCACCCTTGGATGTGTTTGAATTCCCAAGATAGACACAATACCTACATCTTGAGTCAAACTTTGTCCTGTACTGCTAAAGTTTGCAAGAAAAAATTAAACAACCAAAAACCTTAACACGGAATAGTCTGGATTAGTGCCATAAAGCACCTCATGTGGAGTGCTTTCTTTCAGCAGTGGTGTAGGTGTAGCATTAATCAATTTTACAGCATGTAAAAGACATAAACCCCAATATTCAATTGGTAAATTACTCTGGAACCTCAGTCCCCTAGAAACATTCAGCAGATGCTGATGTTTTCTTTCAACAATACCATTCTGTTCAGGTGTACTGACATAGGATGTCTGATGTATGATGCCCTGCTGAGCATAAAAATTAGTGAGCTGGAACTCAACTCCATTATCAGACCTGATAACTTTGACAACTTTGTGAAACTGTGTAGAAACTAATTTAATAAAAGATTTAACAAGGTCAGAAGTTTCAGATTTGTGCCTCATAAGAAATACCCAAGTGAATCTAGAAAAATCATCTACAACAGTAAGAAAATATTGTTGTCCATTCACAGTATGCTGTCTTAAAGAACCCAAAATATCCATATGAACAAGATCAAAAACAGAATGTACATCAGTAGTACTTAATGGAAAATGTTTTTTCTTTAGTTTTGCCATGGGACAAACATAACACAGGTCATGATCACAAAATTTGACATCAGCAGACTGTGAACTAATGACTTGCAGTCTTTTATCTGGTAAGTGTCATAGTCTGTAATGCCATAATAGAGCATCATCTAATCTATCAGACAATGTGTGGTTTTCTACAGCATTGGCAACAAATAGTCTTATTGGTTGATCCATGACATATAGTCCTTTGTGTAACTCAGCTGAACCAATCACTTTCTTGTTCTTGTCCTGCAAAACACACTTGTTAGCAGAAAAATTAGTTGCACCTTTTTTATTGTTAATAAAGGGGGGTAAAGAGAAAAGGTTATACTTAAAACCAGGAATGCAAAACATATCATGTAGGACCAGCTGAGGGTTTACCCTTACTTGTCCTATATGTGTGACAGAAACATTATTTCCATTAGGTAATCTCATCTTTATACCAGATAAAGGTTTGGGATTGCTTAACAGATCTAATGATCCTACAATGTGATCTGTGGCACCAGAGTCCAAGATCCATTGTATAGATCTTACTAAATTTAGATCACATGTCCCTGTGGCAGGTGAGTAGTGTGTCACAATCTCAGCAGGTTGTCCAATGGAAAATCCTGCTTGTCTAGAAGGATTAGAACTCAGCAGAGCCATCAACTTGTCAAGTTTTTGTGCAGTAAGATTTGGAAACCCCGGTCCAACAGATCTGTTGTGGGCATGATCTTCTTCTGCTGACTATTCTTCCTCTACCAAATTAGCCCTTTTTGACTTGAAACCAGGAGGATAGCCATGTTTATTGTAACAAGTCTCCTCGATATCACCAATAAATCCACAAAAACTACATTGCCTTTTCTTGGGATTTTTAGGTCTTGGATTTGCAGCAGATGCAGAATTAGGTCTGCTGATAGTCTGATTTTGCCCCTGTCCATTTTTCTGAGATAAGAGAACCATAGAATCTTGATTCTTGGCCCTATTAGCTACATACAACTTATGTCTTTCAAATTTAATGGCCATTGCAAAGGCATCATGGATTTCTGGGAAACGGACCATCAGCATTGCCTGTGAAACCATTGGCTCAAAATCATCCTTTAAACCTTTTAGGAATTTCATAACATGTTCAGCCTCTATATGATCCATTAGTGTGTTGATTGCGTTGAAGTGACAATGAAGATCACAAGAACAAACTGATACAGGCCTAATGGTCTTGATTCTTCCCACAGAACCATCAATTTTGTGAAATGTCGATTGACAGAGTCACTACCTTGTTTCAGTAAATGCATCTCTTCAAGAAGATCTGAAAGCCTCAAGGCATCAACATTAGAAAATCTAGCTTCAAGATTCTTCCAGAATGCATGTGCACTCTTGAAGTACATCAAACTTTGAGCAATGGTATTTTCCATAGAATTCAAGATCCGTGATCTCACCATTGTATCATATTGTCTTCATGCATGGAAATCTGCTGAATCTGCTTCTGGCCTTTTGATTATGCCGTCTACGAAGACAATTTTGTTCTTGGTGATTAACACCATCTCCATAGACATTTTCCATAGATTATAGTTGTTGCCATTCATCAATGGTTGAATAAGAATTAAAGATGGATTCTCTTTATGATGAACATAAAACGGACTGGAGGGACTTATTTCTTGTTTCTTAGATGGCATGGCTATCAAGAACTCCAGAGTTGATCACAAATCAACAATGAAAGTGAAATTACAGAAAAAAAACTGATCAAGAAATGACCAAAAAACTCAGGAAAGATGACAGTTTACTCTCAAAAAACTGAAATCTCAAAAAAGATGAAGAACACTCTCAATATTCTTCAAAAAAATTCAGAGAAAAACGCAGGAAAACGTTCAGAAATTCTCAAATTTCTGCTCTGATACCATGATGAAGTTTATAGAATTATAAACTGAAAGTAAAATGCGGAATTATTATTGATGAACTGAATGTTACAATTTAAGTTACAATGCAGCTGATCATGGGGTATTTATAGGTTCATACACCTCATGAATCATTTAGAAGTAAGTTACAAACGGTTACAACAGACTATAATTTGATAACCGTTTTCTTCATTACATTGTACTAAACTAATCGATAGAGTTCTTTGGGACTTTCACATGTCGTCAGGCCGTCGAGGTCTTCATATTATCGGTGGATCGCACTCGGCATTCTATCACCCTATATCTTGTAATGAGAGCAGGGCTCATGTTCACTCGTTTAGTAAACGAGTAGCAGAACCCGATCGAGCTCGGCTCGATGAACGAACGAGCTTAAACGAGTCAAATTCGAGCTTTATTCATGAAAGCTCGGTTCGTTTAATAGCTCTATCCCCGGCAACAGCGCCAAAAAGCTTGATGTCGCGAGTGTAAGTCGCTTATACTAGAAAGATTACTAGGCCGATCGTAGTATGGCAAAGGCGAATCAAAGTCGATCCCACGGAGACAATGCAACACCGATAATAAACGTAGTAAATCTATTCAAGAGCACACATAAACGGTCTATGACCAACATAGAAACATAAAAGAAAAGGTATTCCTCCCTTGGCCTATCTCTTAGCTTTGGTAAAATTATCGTTATGTTTACCTCCCCTTTAATTCCCTGAGTTAATCAGAACATATGTTTTTAATTCAGTTTTAGCTATGGGTGAAATCTCCTAACCTTGTTTACTTCCATTTGCAAGGACAGTAAACGTCTATATGCAGTTAACCTCCTTAGGTTGTATTACCCCACACGCAATAAGTTCTAGAAAGTTCTGGCTCAAGACCGAGAACCTCCCTAGGACGTTATCGACAACGACTAGCACGTTCCTAAAGATTGATCCAAACTATGTCCAAACTAACACTTCACTCTAAATCCTTCATGTTAATTAACGAAAACGAATAGCAGGTTGGCCAGATCTAACTAAACGTGAATTAAACCTATTGATCAACGTAGCAAGCGCTGGATCTCCAGATTTAGGGTGAAATTGCCTTGCAATTGTGATATAGACCGGCGCAATTGCGAGTGCAGCAGCTCCTATTTCTGGAATTGCATCTTATCATTCTGATTAATTCTGGTAAATTATGGGTTCGTTAAACATGCAGATTAATTATATCACACAGAAACAAGTAAATCTACCATATTAAAGACATAAAGGGACGTTCAAGTATTCATACCTTTGATAATGGAGATCTAGCTTGATCAACTCAAGCTAGTTGATGGCTTGGGCAAGGAAAACAAAGAAACTCACAAAGAAAAACCAAAGCAAACTCTTATTTCATATAACTTTAATAATTATTCTGAGTATATGTTACAATGGGGTGCTACAGCTCTTATATAGAGTCTGTAGCTAACTTAAGCTAATACAAAACCCTAGTCGACTTAGGTAAATATCGCAGAGTCGGTTTTGTTTCATCCAAGCACTCAATTTAGCGGCTGGGCTGTTGAACAAGCAAGACGCTTCAACTTCTTTTCTCAACAGACTTCTTTTTGGACTTTTTCCATTTTGCCCACTAACTCTTCTAGCCTAGACTCACTCCTTCATTGCTCCCAGAAAGTGGCACACCTAAAAAGTATGCAAAACGTGACCAAAAAAGTACCTAATCCAAGGGATAATTATGTAAATGCGGAATCGACAACCAAGGAACACTCACTAAGCAATTGACATGTATTTCACACAATATTCAGATTATCTCTCCTCGATTGAGCAGGATTCAGGGTAAATAAAGGTAGAATAAATAGTACGAAATAGAGTGTGATCAAGTTTGCTTATAATAACATTGATCATGCAAGTTTGGGAATGTCATTGTTTGAAGCTTTATATGGTAGAAGATGCAAAACTCCGTTATATTGGGATGAAGTTGGTGAAAAGCACGTGACAGACCCGGAAATGGTTGAACAAGTCTAGGAACAAGTTGCTTTGATCAAGAAGAATTTAAAAGTTTCTCAAGACAAACAAAAATGTTGGGCTGATGTTAGGAAACGACCATTGAAATTTGATGCAGGTGAAAGATTTTATTTGAGAGCTTCATCTATGAAATGAGTTAAGAGGTTTGGACAGAAAGAAAAGAAAATTCCACGTTTCATAGGACCGTTTGAGATCATTGAGAAAGTTGGACCTTTAGCTTATCGACTTAGATTGTCGGAATCTATGTCAAGGGTACACAATGTGTTTCATGTGTCCATGTTGAGGAATTGTTTGACGAAGACGGATGTTGAAGCCGAGGTTGATCTGGAAGTGTAACAAGATAATCTTCCGTATGAAGAGAAGCCAGTTAAGATTCTTGATAGAGAACATAAGATGATCAAGATGAGAATAATTCCTTTGGTTTTGGTGCAACGTAGCAATCATTCACCAAGCGAGGCAACATGGGAGATTGAGGATGATATGGTCCTTGAATTCCTAGAATTTCTTGTTCTACCAAGTATGCTTTAGTTTTGAGGACGAAACTCCTCTTAAGGGAGATGAATGTAATATTCTAATTTTTCACAAAGAGCAAAATGGGCTTTTATAAAAACTTAATCCTTTAAATAAATATAATATTCTGATTTTTCACAAAGAGCAAAATGGGCTTTTATAAAATCAGAATATTATATTTATTTAAAGGATTAAGTTTTTTTTATAAAAAAAAAAAAGATAACTGTGAGAAGTTTTATGTATAAATAAAACTTCTCATAATTGAGGAAGTTGTCAGAATATTTGTAAACTTCTGAGAAGTTCAAAAAGAGAGGAAAAAAAAGGAAGAGAGGAATCTTCAAGTATCTCATCAAACTCTTACTGGATTTCAGACACGAATAGATATTCGGAATCATTGTGAAGATGGCTTTGTTTTGATTTCAACAATTTGGAGTTTCAAGAAGGTATGACTTCGCCCTAATTTTTTGGAATTGTGAAGTTATGATTTGGGGTGCACATGGTCCGGTTTTTCGGTTTTTTTATCACTTTAAAAACCAAACCATTTTTTACGGTTTTTAAATTCACAAACCAAAACCGAACCATAACTAGGTAAAACCATTTTATTCGGTCCGGTTTGGATTGACTTGGTTCGGTTTTTTCTGGATTTTTTGTCTTCTATATTCTTTCCATATATGTGTGTGTGTGTGTGTGTGTGTGTGTGTGTGTGTGTATACATACATATACACACAACATGATATTGTCATACATTCCAATTAGGCTGATCATATAAAGCAATGTAAACTATTTTGTTTCATCTTGTCATATATTCTATTAGGCTGGGGCCAATACCTACGTGTGTAAGGTAGTTGATTGAAGTATTAGCAGATAGTGGTCTGGGATAATTAAGAGAGATTTTATTTGCACCACATACTCATGCACCATTCTACATGTGCACTACAATAGAACCGACTTTTTGTGGGTGCATTGTGAAAACGGACTTTGATTAAAGACCCACATAATCAATAGTGATATACATAGATACACACACACACACATGTAAATATTAAAACATACGGACACACATATATATGTAATATATAGATATATATATATATACACACACATATACATATATCCGGTTTGGTCCGGTTTTTATTTAAAAACCAAAACCAAATTGTTTTTTACGGTTTTGTTTTTTACAAAACAAAAACCAACCAAAAAAACCATGGTTTACGCTTTTTCGGTTTGGACCGGTTGGTTTGGTTTTCGGTTTTTTTGTTCACCCCCAGTTATGATCATGTTCTAAGGTTTCTAGTTGATCAATTTGTAGTTCTGGTTTAGAAACATTTGTTCACAGTTGATTCAAGATAGAATTGTGTTTTCTTAGGTTTTGGAGAAGGTTTCAAGGTTTTGCTTCAGAGTTTTAATTGTTTTGGCTTGGAATTAAGGTAAGAGGATGTTCATGTTGAGCAATTTGTGTTTTATATTATTTGACGAGTGTTTATTGTAGATTTTGTGTTGATATGATGTGCAATTTTGTTGTTATTTGCTTGGGTTTGGCATGGTGTTGTTATGCAACCAAAAAAAAAAAGCAAATTTTTATGTTATTGTCGGGTCGGGCACAGGCCTGAAGGTCAGGCCCATGCCTGGCTGTGAACAAAGTAAAATTGACATTGTACAAGTATCAAATGAGGTCGTTTGTTTTGAACAGTAAACGCTAAATTAACAAAGTAAAATTGACATTGTACGTATGCAGCGCACTACGGATTTTGATACATGTACAAGATACGGGGACTCGGGGAGGGAGGGGGGAGACTTAGAGCCTAGCAGCTTATTCAGGGCATTCATGTGGAGCAATAGATTCGAGAGCAAGAGCAGGGGACTACTAGGCGGCCTGCTGCAAAAACTCAGATCTCAACTGCATCAACAATCTGCCAAGATAATTTAAACCTTCACCATCACGGCCTCCTCCCCAAAACAGATCATGGGGAGATGCTTCTATAAGAATGGAACCCACAGTCGACACAAGCATCGACCGTAGATGAGGGTATGTTGAGAATTTGCACTTTAAAGCACTGTACATGACGTCGATCTTAATGCTCTCCCAATCAGATCTTACCTGACAAAATACAAACCCAGAAAAAACGTGAACTAGATTCATATTTGGATTCGCGGTGAATCTTCAAGAGGAAACAAGAAAGAGACGGTAATGAAATTCTCACCAGATTTGGATGTTGTTTCTGTATTCTCCTTCCAATTCGTGCTGCCTCCTCGGGACTTCTTGCTCGTTTTATTTCCTCTAAACCGTTTTGAGCTACAGGATCATTAACACCAGCAAATTTGTGTGCCTGCAGATTGAACGCCAATTTAAAACATTCAATATTCGGTGCCAAAATGTAACATACATGTACAAACATATGCGGAAGTAAGTATATGAGATAACCAAACCTGGTAATAGTGCTCTACACTTGGCCATACGAAGTGAACTCCATTTTCATCAAGCATTCGAATCGGATGAGGAGAAAAGTTTGAAAACGCACCGTAAGGATCCCAGGTTTTGTAAAAGAATATGACACTTGACTCATAAGGACAGACAGTAGGGTCAACTCGAGATGTCTCTTCCATTGATGGTATAATAGGGGTTAGGTCCGGAACTGGCTGAAGAAACCCACTTATAAGCATGTCTGGCTTTTCTGTTCCAATCTGAAAATTGTGGATTATAAATATGCAGCATACAACACATTAATCGGGATTCATAATGAAAACATGATATTTTTAACTAAACATCACTTAAATCACGTCAAAAAAAAAAATTCAGAAAGTAATGATACTCAATATCATGCCACATCAAATCAAGTTCTACGTGAAAACTACCTTCTCAAAACTGACATCTGTAAATTCCATAGCCTGTGTCATCTCAACCATGCCAAGTTCGCCCACAGGTGTCGGTGCACCTCTTCCCCCTATAATTTTAGTGGCGATAAATGCATGAACCTGCATAAAATATATCTCTGTTATGGGAAATAAATCATTCCATAAATAATGTTATGCAAATTTGTAAAAGAGAAACAAAACATCTAAATCATACCAAACAACTAAGAACATACTTGCACTTTTGATAATCATACCAAACAACTAAGATTATCCCTACCTTGTGTATAACACCAGCAGAAATAGCAGCTGCAGCCAGTGTTCCTCCACATTCCCAAAAGATCGAAAGATATCCACGATCATAAAAGTACTCCATGACATCTTTAGGATTCAAAATATCAAACTCCACTACCTCAACCCCTTTGGATGCAAGAAACCTCTGAAAGTTCCTTCTTGCACCCCTTTGTGTTGCAACAATTGTGGGAACCTCAGAAACATCCCATATATTTGCAACTTCAGGTAGATTAAGGGTTTGTGACATTACAATACGTCGTGGCAAGTGCCCACCTCCATGCCTTGCAGTCAAACGTGGATCTAGGTGATACAATAATAAAAAGTAGTTCAGAGATTACGCATTTCCAGCAATTTACAAGCAATGGCTAATAGAGTTTCATACTATCTCTGCGTACAGTATTTCCTCCAACAATGACAGCATCACTTCTACCACGTAATTCAAAAACCCGAGTCCTTGAATCTCTATTACTTATCCAGGATGCATGTCCACTACTTGCAGCAATCTTACCTGTTCCACCAAGCAGAGTTTAACTGAAATTATATACATAATAATGACAAACTACTGCAGTATATTGCAATAAAGATCCAAGCATCGTTCGTAAAATATCTCAGGATGCTCACCATCTATGGTCATTGCATACTTGAGTACAGAGAATGGAACTCGATAAGCAGCTCTGTAAAGTAAAGGAGCATTGACAAGAAGGCAGGCTTTTATTGCATCCTACAGTATGCGTAGTAGTTTGTTAGATAACACGGAACTAAATTGTATTGAAAACCTAGTAAAACATTTTGTCTTGATGCTTTTCCTGATGGTAGTATGAAAAAAGACGGTACAAAAATTTTCAGTTAGTAACAACAAACGACAGGGAATCTTGTCAGAAGCAGGATTGGGGACTTATATAACCACAAGAAATAGACGTTCTTTGTTTCTATCAGTTTACCTATCGTTCAATTCTTTCCAATCATGGTTCAACAAAATACATGGCAAATATTGGTACACTAAGAAAAAAATACAATTCACGGAGATCCACTAGCTTCTCCGCAGATAAATAATAACCAGAAAAAGAAATTTCACCAATGTTTTCTTACATCTACAGCTTTGCTTTGAATATCCTCCCCAAGAACATCAACCTGCAGGCCTGCACTTCTCAACGCATGAACAGCCTTGCCCCGAAGATGTTGCAAAGGGTGTCTAATACCAATAACTACTCTGGTAATCCCTGCCTAATGAACACATATTAGCCATACCAAAAATTATTAACAGCAGCAGTAAAATCAGGACCAAAAAGGAAAAGCAGAAGTAAAAAAGGAAAAAAGAATAATACAACAGAGGTGTTTAGATTGTTGGAAAAGTGGACTCAAAGTGTAGGAATAAAAGTTGGTTAAGGGTTTACGCTGCTAAACATATGTAATCCAGCTATTTAGTTGTTCAGTGATTTTGTGGTTATTAAGATGTTGTCTTATCTTTTCAGTTTGAACGATGCAATTGTTTTCATTCCCGTATAATCGTTGTAATACTTCATCCATTGAATAAGAATTAAGAATTCTGTTCTCCGTGAATTCTTCAAGGTATCAGAGCCAAAAACTTTAAGATTTTATTACACTGGACCCATGGTCAAATACGGTAGCATGGCTTTAGAATAAACCAGTTCTACAACTGAGGAGAATTCTCAGTCAAGTTCATTGATCACTCTGCTGAGTGCAGGGATCACGGAAAACATCTCTATTCCTATCACCAACCACAAATTAAATGGACAAACTATTCTAATGGTCTCAATCCGTTAGGATGTAAAGGGAAAGAGAAGCATTTGTAGAAAAGGGAAAGTGAGAAAGATAGAAACTTTTCTTATTATTTAACGTTTTGAGAGCATATGGAGAAAGCCGATACTAGACTTCTAGAAACAAACTCCTAAATCAAAGGAGCAGTCAACCCCTGTATTAGAGGAGCCACCACTAGCAACCCTAATTCAGATTACTACTCCACTTAGCCGCCTATTATAAAATAACATGCAATACTGCGTGACCCTAACACAATATATGGGCTGCATTACAATCCAAACACATAAACAAACAGAAAATATACTATTCAACAAATATTAAGGTCTTAATGAGCATCTAGGGCATCTTGGGCGTTGTATTAATCTCTTAACTTAGAATTTTTTTTTTGACATAAAGTTTCCCGCATCGATGGCACTTTGGCAGAAAATCTGCTTCCTATTATATCCAGTGTAAGAGGGATTTTTTGAAAGTCACATTTGGTTTCGGTTAAGACTTAAGATTGGGACATATATTTCGTCTATTTTATTTAGATTTGTGGTTGAGTGTCATTAATGTGACTGAAGAGATGTGTCCAAGCTCAGAAGTCATAAGGTATAAGTTCAAACGTTGGAACATTCTCGAGAATTGTATCCTTTTATCTTGCTCATCTATGAGGAATAATGTGTTATAGAATTCAAGTAATCTTAAGTGAGTTTCTGGGGATTTTAGAGATGATTTCTTTGCTTGAGGTATCTTAGAAGCAATCTCTTAATAGAAAGAAAAAAGAAATGCCTTCAGGAAAGTGATTGCACGACTCAAGCAAACTTGAATTTTCAGCTTAAATCTAGTACATTTCTCTAACAATCTGAAAGCAAATTCTCATATGTATGAGAAATGGATAAAGGGCATGTAATGAGCTTAAACTAAGTCTCTGAACAATTTAGTTCTTTGGACATTGGATGGTCTTCATGGGCACTTGGGACCACGTATCTGATCTGAACGTTTCCTAGGTAATGGAGAGGTTTCATGCTTCAGCGAAAGGTTTCTCGCATCGGCTGGGAACTGGCAGAGAACCTGTTTTCAATTCTTTTGGATTCACAATTTCACATCGACAGCAAAGTCAAAAAGTCAGATTTTTTGGTTCAGTTCAGACAGCAAATCAAACACAATTAAATCCCCGAGAACAAAACAGAATGGGAGAATGCATAACTAATCAAATAACCAAGGGGAAATAGAAATGAAAGATAGCAATTACTGAAATTTTGCGAAATACATTAGGCACCTAAATCCTGCAGCATTAAAAAAAAACAGAAATGCATCAAACCTTAACAAGAGCAGAGACAGCGGTACTATCAGTGTAGCAATCACCAGGCTCCATGTTGAGATAAGCTGTGGCACCTTTGCACCTCTCTCCGGCGGCTTCAACGGCTTGCAACTCCGCACACGTGGTACCTTCAGCATAAAGATAACCTTCACCGACAACAACTTCTTCGCCTTGGAAAAATTCATTGGCGATAACGCAACCGAAGTTGGGATGTGGAGCAGTAAATCCAGCGGACTTGTCGGCTAGCTCCGCCGCACGAGTAATACGTGCGGCGTCAATTGGTTGCAAATGGAGTAGGGATTTGGATTGGGACAAAGAGGAGTTAACAGTGAAAGAAACAGGGGTCGATTTCCAGATGGTAGGGAGAGTGACACCTCCAAAAGCTACCGCCATGATACAAAAGCTTCAATGTACGTAATTCACAACGTTTCTTTCTGCACTCAGTGAAACATCATCTCCTGCTGTTCTTCAAAAAGAGGTAAAAACTTTTACACTTTCAAGACTACTGCTTTAACATTCTTGATACAGCATCTGAGTGGGACTTTCACTCAAATTGGTTGTCCATCGAACAAATCATCGTTAAAGTACATGAAGTGTGGACTGGATTTGGATAAAGATACAAATTACCAACAGTGGCGAAGCTCCGATCCCTACTCCATCATGGCTATCATCTCCGCTGACTCCCTGCGGTGCAATGTGCACAGCACCCCCTCCTGTTACGCAAAACAGCGTCGTTTGATTCTGATTTAAAGAAAAGAAAAAAAACACACACAATCAAAACGAGCGACTTTAGCGCAAACAAACAACGCCGTTTGGATGTCTGACAAAGATAATACAAACAGCCGCCGCACCGTAGGGGGTCCTTGTCCCTTACCGTTGCCGCCTGAGGTTCATCTGCAACATTAACGCGGTGCTTGGGGCAGAACTTTAGATCTGGTGGTGCAATTGCCTTTAAGATCACTTGTATTAAATTCAGGAATTTTCTATTTTAACGTAGTGAATAACATTTTTCGTGTTTATCGATTTTTTGATTCGAAATGAAATACATCATATACCTTATTCTAAATATGGTTATTTGTTTGCAAAGATCATTTTTAGACTTAATTAGGTGTTTATGACACACTTAAAATATTATTGGTTAATGACTATAAGGATAAAATAACATTTGTTGGACAAAATTAACTCATATTCATCTTTTTTTTCTTCTTGATTTTCAATTTCAATAGAAAAAGGAATCTCATGTAATGTTCTGACTGCTTCTCCCTACGGCCGATTCCAACCGTTTTCAAACAACTCCCGTCGATCTGAGCCCTCCGATGCCACCGATCTGAGCCCTCTTCTTCTTTTGGAACCTTTTTCAATGTGTCTAATGCCGATCAGTACTCTCTTGTCCTCTCTAATTGCTTCTGTATGCTTAAAATCTCCATGAATGTCCACTCTGCTATGTACAATTACGATGCTAAATCCAATCATCGGGATCATCTGTCTGCCGGTAAAACCATTCTACCTACAACTTATACCCTTTTATTTGTAATCTATTTCTCCCTTTCGGCCATCTGGATTTATGATCTCTACAAGAAGCAATCAATTGTTTTCAGGATTCATTTCTTTATGCTTGTTGTGGTTATGTTGAAAGCTTTGAATTTAGTGTGTGAGGCTGAGGATAAATCATATATTAAACGGACAGGGAGTGCCCACGGATGGGATGTATTGTTTTACATATTTAGCTTCTTTAAGGGTGTTATGCTATTTACTTTGATTGTTCTTATTAGTACTGGCAGGTCTTTTCTCAAGCTCCTTTCGCAAAACAAGGAAATGAATGTTTTGATGGCGGTCATCCCACTTCAAGTGGTTGCCAACATTGCTCAGGTTGCCATTGATGAGACCGGGACTTATGGACTTGATTGGTTGACATGGAAGGAAATTTTCTTGTTGGTGGATGTTGTGCGTTGTTATATTGTTCTTTTCCCGATTGTATGGTCCATTAAAAACTTAAAGGAGCCTGCATCTTCGTTGCATCTTTTGGTCTTCAAAAAGTGTCACCGAAGATGTTTATTTTTACTGCGTCAAATGTTTAGATGTTTAGCATTTGAAGTGCATATTCACCTGTCACTGCATCTTCGAATTTCACTACATTCGTCACATGTGACATGTCAATGTATCTTCATTGTCTCTTTCGATGCACGTTCATGTGTTTTGGAATTCAACTGTCATTATATCTTCATTGACACCGTATTTTCATTGCTATTGCTTCTTCATTGTCACCACCATTGTCGTTGCACCCTGTTATTGTCACTACAAATAATGATGTATGAGGCAAGTCAAGTGCCACCACATTCCTCCACTGCATATTGTCAGTGAAGTGCATAAGGTGTTATTGATATGCGAAAACAGATGTCACTGCATAAAATTTTGTTGTCATTGCCTAAGGTGTCAATGCATGTCACTGTACAAAATGTTGTTGTCGCCGCATAAAGTATCATTGCATAATTATTGTCACTGCATAATTCTTGAAGTCGTGTAACTCTTGTCGTGGTGTCACTCTTGAAGCATTGTCATTCTTGTTGTAGTGGTAATACACAATATCACTATTGAATAATGACATTGTGTATATAATGTCATTGCAAAAAAAAAGTGTAACAATGTATATAATGTCACTCTTGCACATGTTTGTCTTCAAAAAGTGTACAAGCTATTATTGTCACTGCATCAAATGTTTAGATATTTAGCACTTCAACTGTATCTTCACATGTCACTGCATTTTAAATGTCACTGCGTCTTCACATGTCACTGCATCGTCACATGTCATTGCATCTTCACATGTCACTGCAACACAGTGTCACTGTATAGCGTCGATTTTTATGTAGAAAATTTCGATTTTCAGGAATTAAGTTGGAAAAATATCAAATGAGATATCAATATTAAGAGGACAAAAAATATAAATTATTGGGAAAGAATTACGATGAAGAGTGTTTTATATCAAAATATATAGCCGTTTAAAATATTGAGTAACATCAATTTTTTTGATTGGCCATAGTTTGCGGCCCATGTTTCTTGTCTTTTTTCTTTTTTTCTTTTCTTTAATTGAGGTTACAGTCCATCTACAAATATTTTGTCCTTATAAACAATGAAGAGTTTAAGTTGTTCTATTTGCCTAATTAAGTAGATTTTGTGTCATTTTGGTCCTTTGCCTCTATTAAATTATGCAATATAATATAAAGGAAAAATTATAAAATCTGGATAAATGCGGTAGATGTAAAGGAGACATAATCTGTATTTTATAGTAAAAATAGAGTATCGTTATCTTTTCTAAATGTGAATGTTGAAATCTCTAAAATACAATTTTTAAAGAAGTTACAGTATATAAGTGCTCTAAGGTGGAATATTGTTCGATACGAAATGACATTATGGTTCATACAGATTTCGTAATGGCAAAACTGCAATTCGCATGGTTGTGGAAGGGTTAATTCGCGGAAGGGTTTGATTATGGCTTAAATCACTCGCATCAGACCCTCTAAACGAGTTCTCTATTTTACAGTTTTAAATACACAGTTTTCTAGTTTATAAAATCTCTATCCAAGATTCAAGACCACATTGAGTTTAATTAAACTTATTTTGTGTTTCGTTCTAAGCATTTGCTTGACAATTGTTTTTTTTTAATATAGGTTTTTGTCCAGAAGGACAAACTAATTAATAAATGAGGCTCCAAAGAAACTAGTTATTAGAAAGGACAAAACATGCGTAAACTTACCGATATACCCTTTTTTTTTCCTAATTATCTCTCAATTTGTTTGCAGCAAGCAAATAACGCCGGCAACCTCCTTCTTCCAAAAAAAAAAACCTAAAAGCATCGGCGTTCAATTTCATCCAACGCAAATCCTTGAAGCCGTGTTTTTCGAGACCCAATCTAATTGAGAATCAACTGCTTGCATTGTTACTTTGAACAACGATCTATTGCAGGCATTGAACATCGGAAGACGTGTTTGAAGATTTGGTTGAGGAATGCCGGAGAGAAGACGAGTCACCGGCGGGTACCGCTTTTAGGTCAGCGAAGATGGCTTTCTCTGTAAATCGTTGCAGATTTTGTGCCTCCCTGTTCCCTTTTGCGCAATTTCTTCAATTTTGTGCTTCAAATCGTTGCAGATTTTGTGCCTCTCTGCAAATCGTTGTAGATTTTGCGTAATTTCTTCAATTTTATTTAAGAGGTACAGCGTTTTTGATCATGTTTTTCATCAATTTTATTGATTTCTTTGTTGTCGAGTCATAAGGAAAGTGAATCTGTGTGTTTCGCCGTCGATAATCAAAAAATTGATCTGTTTCGCCTGAACAAAATGCAATTCAGATCTGTGTGCTTGATTTATTGATATGTTTTGATCATTAACAAACAGATGATTTATTGTATTGTTGTATTGATTTATTGTATCAGTAACAAATAGATGATTTATGAAGTTGCTGCGGTTAACGGCGCCGGAGAAGGGAAGAAGAAAACGAAGGCAAGGAAGCCAAAGATCTGGTTGTTTTTTTTGTTTTTTTGTTTTGAGAAACGTTAAGGTTTAGGGTTGTTACTATTAATTTTCAGAAGTTACTATAATTTTTGATGTAATTTTATCTATTTTATGGGCTGTTACTCCTTGTTTATTGACTGTTACGGCCTGTTTATGAGTTGTTACTACTTGTTTTTTGGCTTTTACTACATTTTACGGGCTGTTACTACTTGTTTTTAGGCTGTTACTACTGTTTAATTAGTGGCTGTTACTATTTTTCTATTGGATGTTACGATATTTTATGGGCTGTTACTATTTGTTTCTTGGCTGTTACGACATTTTATGGGCTGTTACTACTTGTTTTTAGGCTGTTACTATTTTTTCATTGGATTTTACGATATTTTATGGGTTGTTACTACTTGTTCCTTGACTGTTACTATTAAAATTATAATGGGGCATTTTTGTCACTATATTAGCAATTTGTCCTTACTAATCTCTGATTTTGAAATTTGTCCTTCTGAACCCATTTATCATTTATTTTGTCCTTGTATCCCCTTCCCTTTTTTTTATTATAAATTTTTATGTTTGGCGGTTATTTCTATTCTTCAATTCACATACAATGGTTGTTTGTGTTAAATGGGCTGATGGTTTGCTGGTGTTTTATTTATTTTAAACTTTAATGTTTGCTAGTTTATTAATTTTTTAGGTTTTCTGTTGATTGCTGGTTTATTTAAATAGATTGATGTTTTACTATGTGGTCATCACATTAATGTAGCACATCTCTTGTCAAAAGTGGTAGTTTTATGTTCAGAGTGTTTGTGTGATTCACAAAGAAATGTACCTTATGTTTGAGCTTGCTTATAAGATTTGGTTTATTGAATCAATTTATTTTAGAACTTTTTTGTTTTTTTTTTCGAAACCAGATATTTTATTAAAAACAAAAAACTGTACAAACAAAACTAAAATAAATTACATATCACGAAAAACAACATCAAGGCCAAACTAGTCTAAGTTCTCAGGCTCGACGAATAGCTTCTGAGATGAAAATCATCTTCAGAGGTCGTAAGGTGTCCGGAACGTGGTATTCTTTATTACGCCAATTCTTGAGGCTCATCACAAGTTCACAGAAAAGGAACCTCCAGAAAGCGATGTTGTCGTGCTTGTACATGTTTATCTTCAAACAAGTTTCGAGCCAGGATGGTGTGTCATGGGCGGACGTGAATGACCTCCAATGGTGCGGATGAATGATTTGTTTCCACATGTTGTAAGTCCAAGAGCAGTCCCTTGCTACATGAAGACCGGTTTGAGAATGTGTGCCACAGACGAAACATGTATCATCCTCACAAATACCCCGGGCGGCATGTAGGCCCGCCGTTGGTAAAGCATCACGGTAAAGCTGCCATAATAGAAGATTACCTCTCAGGGGTCCCTTGATTGCCCAAATAAGACTCCAAGTGCTACTCATCACCGCATCTTGTGTTTGGTGAATCTCGTGATAGGCCGAATTCACAGAAAATTTACCCGAGGATGTTAGTTTCCAAATGGCATTTCCAGCCTCAACAAAATCAACAACATTACTGATGGCGCTAGCGGCTGAGCAAATATGACGCCAAATTGTAGAGCAATTTTATATGGGTGTATCCAAGGGGGAGCCATACTTCAATTTTAGCAATTGTACCCACAGTTTCTCCGGAGAGGTTAGTAAGTGCCACGCCAGTTTTGCTAGAAATGCAGTATTCATGTCCCTAGCATTACGGATACCCAATCCACCAGTAGATTTGGGTTGACTAATGTAATTCCACGCAATTAAATATAAGCCTCTCATATCCGTTTCATGCCCTCAAAAGAAAGATCAGATTATTTTGTCAAGTTCACCAGTCACGGAAGCAGGGAGTCTTACCGTTTGCATTTGATAGTAAGGCGTCGTGGAGAGAACTGTTTGAGAAAGGATAGCACGACCGGATTTGGAAAGAGTATGTGCCTTCCAAGACTGTAATTTATTTCGGACTTTATCAAGTATGCTTTGGAAGTCCTCCTTTTTCACTCGGGTATGATGTAAGGGTACCCCCAAGATATTTTTCAAGGTGGGTTGTGTTTGACATGCCTAAATCAGCTTCAATGCACGAGATAGTATGCGGATGTGTGTACGAGGACGTGGAAAATTTTGATTTAGCCACACTAACTTCCTACCCCGAGAGGCTGCATGTAACACCCCGACTTTTGAGTAGGGTATGCCGAGATTTGTAGGACTTCTAAATAACAATCACCATATTTATTATTATCAAACCAAAATATACACTTAACATGCGTAAAATTAAACGTCTACATATTTGTATATAATTATATTTTCTGTAATTAATTTCTTTAAGTAATGTTTGTTAAATGCCTTATATATATATATATATATATATATATATATATATATATATATATATATATGTATATGTATGTATGTATGTATGTATGTATATCTCAAATAATATATTAGTGCAAATTTATTTTTGATTATTTGAGATATATATATGTATGTATGTATGTATATCTCAAATAATATATTAGTGCAAATTTATTTTTGATTATTTGAGATATATATATATATATATATATATATATATATATATATATATATGGATCATAATTCATAGTAAAAAAATTACACAAACAGTGAAATTCTTTTGCCAATTATGTTTTATCTTCTATTTAGTATCTTCTCTTTATTAATTACGCAAGATCTGGCCGACCATTTTTGTCGTCTACCGTCGGTCCTTTTCTTTATTTATTTTTTCATCTGGATGTTGTGAAACGGCGTCGTTTTACTATCTTAATATACACAAACCGTTTCCTTCTCCAATGGCTGCTCAGAACTTCCACTTCTCCCACTTTGGATCCGTTTAATTGGCTCTGAAATCCACTAACCTCATCACCGACTAAGTCTCAGCTCCGATAAATCCATGGACCGCCTCTTCATGGAGATTTATTTGATTTTCTTTCTCCATCGGGATATTGAAACCGGCAACGGTGGGTCTAACCGATAAATCCATGGACCGCCTCTTCATGGAGGTTTATTTGATTTCCTTTCTCCATCGGGATATTGAAGCAAACAACGGTAGGTCTGAGTGTTTGTGTGGTTTCTCTGCAATTCTGGTTTGTGTGGTTTCTCTTGCACCGACCACTTTTTCAGAGTACTATATATTGGGGTCCATGTGAGAGGGGTTGAAGTTTTTCCCGAAACATATTTCCAATCGACCCAGTTTCTCAGAATCCGGCTACCTGCAATCGTGAAAGCCATAGACGGAGGAGAGTCCTTGCACTCAATAGACTCTATCCATTGGTAAATTCTGCCTTCTATTGTTGTTATTTCTTTCACAGTATTGTGTAATTTTTGTTTTGCCGTTGCTGCCATTTCGTAGTAATAAAATTCTGTCACCGGTGGCCTTCTTCACGGCTCCATTCCGATACGCCTTGGGCTGTTTCTTCTCAGGTAAGGTTGCTTTTTTGGGGTTTACCCTATTGCATGTGTTGTTTGGGAGTTCCAACCCACTGTTGTTGTAAGAATCTCCTTGCTTTTAGATAGTAGTTATGTAGAGCTCACAAATGGTTCAGATGCATACTTATCTATATTAATGTTAAAGCCGCATTACTTTATTTCCATTTTTACAGGTCCCTTCAATTTCTTATTGGGAGAGGGCAGCAAAAGCTCACAAATGGTTCAGGCAACTTTGATTGTGCCAGCTTTGATTGTTTTGGCTGTGATGATATTTGATTTTGATTTTGTTTCCATGCTGACGGTTTCCGTCATTTGAGAATACCTGACCCGTAACTTGGCGAGGCAAACACCCAGATGGTTTGTCAGCATCTTGCATCGCGAGCAACTGGGCATATGCAGCCATGACGGAGTCTTCTTCTCTTTTGCATGTATAATCTCCAATCTGAGCCTCGTTCTTTAGTCTTCCTTCAGTATGCCTTTATTAATTGTGCACAATGGGACGACGAATCTTGTCATTTTATCTATACTCTATGCTATTTCCTGTTTTCAGTCATTTACAAAAGTATTCAGACTTGCTGAAGGAATCGGCCATAGATGATGAGCCTTTTTTCTGGACATGAATTGGGTTTTTAATTATCTGCAGTGTAAGTTGTTGTAAGAATCTCCTTGCTTTTAGATAGTATTTATGTAGAGCTCACAAATGGTTCAAATGCATACTTATCTATATTAATGTTAAAGCCGCATTACTTTATTTCAATTTTTACAGGTCCCTTCAATTTCTTATTGGGAGAGAGCAACAAAAGCTCACAAATGGTTCATGCAACGTTGATTGTGCCAACTTCGATTGTTTTGGCTGTGATGATATTTGATTTTGATTTTGTTTTCCATGCTGACGGTTTCCGTCAATTGAGAATACCTGACCCGTAACTTGGCGAGGCAAACACCCAGATGGTTTGTCAGCGTCTTGCATCGCGAGCAACTGGGCGTATGCAGCCATGGCGGAGTCTTCTTCTCTTTTGCATGTATAATCTCCGATCTGAGCCTTGTTTTTCACTGTTTTCCTTCAATTGGTGGGAATCCACTCTGAAACCGTTATTTCCAGCAATAAGTTGATTTTAAGGTTATTTATCATTTAATTTTAATTTGTTTTTTGAAGTTTTAAGCTCACTATATCAATTTAGTTGTAAATCAACAAATTATTTACAGAGTGTTCGCAGGTACATGGTATGTTGGTGGAAGATCGCCGTATGATAGTTTGGCTCTTTCGCATTCCGGTTGTGCTGTAAGTTTTGAATCTACCTCAGTAGTGAAGCAGAAACTAAGGTAGGTCTTTTTTCATTGTGTTTTTCATCAATATGTTAGCCGGATCTTTCATTGTTTCGGTTTGATTGAATCTCTACTCTTCTGGTCTTTCTAATTTTCTTATCTTTGTTCGAATCATTGAATTACCCTACCTTGAACTAGCTGTTAATGGTTTAATGATTAAAGGGGGTGCAAATCCAGTCCAATTTAAGGTGCATAACATATGGTTATATTCTTGAGATCATTAGGTACTTGCAACCAATAACGTAATAAACTCGCATTATTACTCAAGAATAAGGTGAAAGTGGTTTCTTTGCTATTTTGTTAGTGTGTTCTTTGTGGTACATGTGCGAATACATGGGCGAATCTTAACCAGCTTGTTCAATATTTGTAGCAGATTTCTGATTTTCTGAATCGGCATACAAAGAAAATTGTATCATGGGTTCGATTCTAATTCTTGACTCTAATTCTTGACTTCTGTGGAGGGTCATGATATTCGTACTTGCTCGGGTTTGGTCGATCCTCCGCCTTGATAAGGTAATTCTGTTTTCCTGGATTTCTTATGTGTAAATGGATCGCTGTTGTATCGTATCAAATCTTTAATAGAATTACTACTAGGCTTCGAGAAGAAAGAGGCATATGTATATATATATATATATATATATATATATATATATATATATATATATATATATATATATATATATATATATATATATATATATATGCATTGCTTTCTTGCTTTACAATATATGTCATGCATTGTTTATGTATGTTACTCGGATCATGTGTTGTCTAATTGATACTAATATGATATCCACAAATTGGATGAATCATATACCTCTAGACCTGCTATCAAATGCAGAATCCCTTGCTTATTTTTTTTTTTCCTTTTTTTTTCTTTTTCTTTTTGAGTGGCTAGCATGTGAATTTTTACATACCACTCATTTAATGATGTGATAAAATCTTAATCTATTGCTTTGTATGCTTCATGGATATTTGAAGGCTTTTAAGCTTGATGCCGCTTGCCTCTGCGCTGCATTGACATTGAATATTTACTTTGCAGATTTGACAAAGAACCAGCCTAACGACAAGTAACAGAAGCCTGAGACGGAAGGTGTTTTTGTTTTTTGGATGTTCATCAAACGCATGTGCATAAATATCAAGAATGCTTAAATATCATAGTTGATTATTGAAGAAAATGATTACGTTTTTATGTTATTAATGATTTTATTCATTTATTTTTGGTGTTTCATTTAAGGTACTACTGGGGTTTTCTTGATTTTGCGCGTTATGATATCTGCGAATGTGACATTTTTTCGGTGAATCATTATCATCACATCTGCTTAATAATAATCCTGTTACGTTTTTTATATTATTAATGGTTCACAGTTTGGGAATGTGTCTCAAATATGGGCACCCAAAGAACAAATACAGAATGGTTAAATGCATAATTCAATTCGAATGGTATTTCGTTTTGTTCAATGCATCTGGGAGTTTCTTCTGTTAGCATATATATTTATATATTATATAAGATATTTAGTATTTTGTCTTAAGGGCATTTTAGTCTTTTTAGTATTTGGCTATATAAGCCATTCTTGTAACCCTAAACCTTATGTTTTTCCCACTCTTTTTGCTAGCTAATGCAAGACTCCATCTTCTTCTTGATTTCTTGTTTCTTGGCTTCTTGTTTATACCAATCCTAACATGGTATCGGAGCTTCGATCTTATGCAAAGCTAAACTCAAACACAACGATCGCGGATCGAACTCCGCGGTGAGTTCGCTGGGGGGTACGGGGGGCAGCGCGCCCCCGTTCGGGGTTCGGGGCAAGCTTTTTTCTGGTTTCGGTCTGATTTTCTGCGCCGTTTGGTGAGTTTCCGCTGCTCAATTTCTGTGTTTTCGTATGGTTTGTGGTTGAATCGGCCCTTTTCGATTCATTCAGTCTTGTTGTGACATTGTTGGGTTTGATTTCGTTTTAGTTTGTGTTGTGCATCTTGTTCAAATGGTCATGCGGTGATGATTCGCTTGCGCAGGCGCTAGTGTTCGTTTAGATGGTAAAACTATTCATATTGGAGTTATGTAATGAAAAATTTTCTGAAGGGTAAACAGCTGTGGGGTTATATCTCTGGTACTGTTGTGGCTCCTAAATCGGGAGATGACAAGTATGTTGAATTGATGGAGAAATGGGATACTTGTAATTCAAAAATCATTACTTGGATTAATAACTCTGTTGAGAATAGGATTGGTATGCAATTGGCCAAGTTTGATATCACTAAAGAGGTTTGGGACTATTTGGAGAGGTTGTATGTGCGTTCAAATTTTGTCATCCAATATCGCTTGAAAGTTGATATTCGTGCCATGTCACGTAATGATAGAAGTATTCAGGAATTTTATTCTGAAATTACTGCTCTTTGGGATCAATTGGCTATGACTGAATCTGCTGAGTTGAGGGCATTTGCCCCTTATATTTCTCGTAGGGAGGAGCAACGCCTTGTTCAGTTGTTGATGGCTCTTCGACCAGAATATGAAAATTGTCGTGCGTCCATCTTGCATCGCACTCATTTACCCTCCGTTGATTCTTTCTTCATGAGTTGTTGGTCAAGAAACTCGCCTCAAGACTCAAATCGAAAGGGAGTTCACACTCCGTCAGATCTGTGCTTTAGCAACCCCTCACAACAGAACAAGTCAAATGCTAAAACAGGTCGTGAATGTCATTACTGTAAGCAACCAGGGCATTGGAAAAATCAGTGTCCAGAATTATTAGCACGGCAGAAAGCAAATGGTTTGAAGCAAGGTGATAGGTCACAACACCAACAACGTGGTGGACAACAACGGTCATACTTCACATGGGGCAAGGCGGCCCGTTATAGCCCTCATCAGATGACTGCTGCGTTGGTCCATCCTTCGGGTGACTCGGTTGTGGATTCTTCATTGAATCCTACTATGGATTCTCTTGCGGAGCAGTTTCAGAGGTTTCTTGCTAGCCGCCTCAAAGTCGATTGCTCTCGGGCCTCAAAGACTATGCCATGTCTACTGCTTACGCCACACAGTTTTGGCCCCATCGAATGGTTCTCGTAACAATTCACCTTTATGGGTTTTGGACTCTGGAGCCTCATATCACATGTCCCCTGATTCCTCTTCTTTTACATCTATGTCTTATGATTCTCTTTCTCCTAATATTATGACTGCTGATGGCACACCCTTGTCATTGACTGGCATTGGTACTATCCACACTTCACATTTCTCCATCCCTAATGTTTATTGTATTCCCCAACTTACTATGAGTCTTGTCTCGGTTGGTCAATTATGTGATTTTGGTTACTCTGTTCATTTTTCTTCCACCTCTTGTCATGTGCGGGATCCCAAATCCAAGAGGTCGATTGGGACAGCCGTGGCGGGGGGACTATATAATTTGATGAGCCGCAAATTCGGGTCATGCAAACCGCCACTACCGCTTTACTATCTTCTTTTCATTTAACTTCTTCATCTTCTAAGTATTATTTGTGGCATTCTAGACTTGGTCATGTATCGCTCTCGCTTAAAATATATGAGCCATAGTGGTGTTTTGGGTGATTTGCATCCTCATGATATTTCGATTGTAGTGGATGTAAACTTGGAAAATTTTCTCGCTTGCCTTTTAATCAAAGCCTATCTCGAATCTCGTGCACCTTTTGATTTAGTTCATTCGATGTTTGGGGTCCCGCTCTGTCCCAACAAAAGGAGGGTCTAGATATTATGTTTCCTTTATTGATGATTATACTCGTTTCATTGGGTGTATCTCGATGAGACGTCATTCTGATTTTATTGATATATATATCGCTTTTCAAGCTTTGTCAAAACTCAACATTCTACTTTGTTGTTAAATGCTTTCGCTTACGACTTAGGTGGGGAATATACTAAGGAGACCTTTCGACATCTTTACCTCTCGATGGTACAAGGCATCGATCTTCATGCAATCGATACCCCACAACAAAATGGTGTTCTTTGAGAGAAAACATAGACACATCGTTGAAACGCCTGTTCTATGCTTTTATCGGCCAAAGGTTCCAAACGACTTTTGGGAGAGAAGTCGTTTCACATCCGCTTACCTTATTAATAGGATCCCGATCGCTCATAATTCAGGCATTTCTCCTTATGCTAAGTTATTTGGCCTTACTCCTGATTACTCTCATTTGAGAGTTTTTGGTTCCACTTGTTTTGTCCTTCGTCCACATGTAGAACGTACAAAATTATCTTCTCGTGTTGCTATATGTGTCTTTCTTGGGTATGACATAGGACAAAAAGGTTATCGTTGTTATGATCCTTCTTCAAAAAAGTTGTATGTTTCTCGACATGTTTCCTTTCTTGAGCATATTCCCTTCTTTTCCCTTCCTGCTAGTTCCCACAATATGACTAAGTCTGATCTGGTTCATATTGATCCTTTCACCTCTGATCACTTGTTAAGGGTGATTTTATACGTTTTCTAAAGATAGATTTTATATCAATTTCCCCATATTCTTATGTTTCTCATAGAAATCGAGCTTTATATTGAAATATTGAGCAAATGGTGTTTTTAATAGTTAATTTGCAAAACGTAATGAATTATGTGTTTAAATCATTATTTTATATTATTTTGGAATATCGTTACGCTTTGGTATGTTTTTGATGCCTTGTAGATACACAAGGTGGATGTTAAGGAGGTTTAAAGGATGTTTTCATTGAGGTTTTATCTGGAAGGAAGGATGAAGAAGGAGTTGATTCAAGAATTCAACCACATTGGAGTCGAATTAGGTTGACCGGCATCCAGGAGATTGGACGAGCGTCCATGGTGATTTGTGCGTTTGAAAAGGCCGGACGGGCGCGCCCGTAAGAGTAAAAGTGATTCGGAAGTTTGGGCGTTGGAGTGGGCGCCGCCGAGCACGGGCGCCTGATCATGACTCGCCCGATTCGAAGTTTGTTTGAAAAGTCGAACGGGCGCCCACCCAAAGCGGACGGGCGTCCACGGCCGACTTAGGCAAAAAACGACTTAAAACCCTAGCTGTAGTGGCCGCGCCCCAACCCTAATTTTTTCCTGTTTTCTATAAATAGTCCGATAGTAAAACCTAGCCAAAGGGGGGATGTACATTCATACAGTCGAATTTCATCTGGGAAAACAACAGCAGTTTGTTCTTTCTTTTTGGTTTTTATGCAATCAAAGCAACTTTTTGATTTCAAGATTATTATGAGTAGCTAAACTCTTGGGTTGGACGAACGGGTGAAGCAATTCAAAAGGTGTTTGGTTTTTCTTTTCTTTGCATTTGCAATCAACAAAAGGTTAGATTTTTATTGCGTGTATTTTGTGCTTGATATCGATATATAAAGCCTGTGATACTCGTTTGATGAAAGTTGAATGAATTCTAGATCACCGCAATAGTAATCAGTTTAATCAATTTGTCTGAAAACGAAAGTTATCAAATTGTTGACCTAGATAGTAGATTCGAAAGAATTTATGCCTATCGTGCTTGAAGAATCAATCTTTGATAAAGTTGATAAACAAATTATCTAAGAAATTAGTAATTTGCATTGGGTATAAAGTTAATCTTGGCCTTTAGTTGATTTGCATGCGTAGGAAATTAGAAGCCTATAACGCCATCTTGAATTGTGGATCCTTGTTCGTCTGCCTTTCTCCCCATTATTTGATAAACCTAAAATTGTTATTTGTGACACTTTTGGCTTAAACTTAAAAACACATTCAACCTCACGTTCCTCGTGGGATCGACCCGGAATAATCACTTTACTACAAGCTTTGCACTTGGAGCGACTAACCGGATTTTTATTTCTTGTCTTTTTGTTTCATTTACAAAATCCACAACAAGTTTTTGGCGCCGTTGCCGGGGAGCTTGGCACGGTTTTATGTGTTTTTAGCATAGGTTTAGGTAGATCATTCGTTGCTGTTTGTTTTTCGTTTTTCTGTTTTTCCTGTTTTTATTTTGTCTTAAATTCCTGTTTTTAGTGGATAATCGTTTAGGTAATTCGTTAATTAGGGTTTTAGTTAGGGTTTAGGGTTTCCCTTAGTAGTTTCCCTTGAAATTAGATCATCTCTCTTGCGGTTTTTCTGTCTTTCTTTCTTACCCTCTTTTCTTTTCTGCAATTTCTGCTTCTGTTCTAGTTTTTCCCACTGCCAAACGGGCGTCTGGAACCTTGGACGCCCGTCCGCTGGAAATTATCAATTCAATTCTATTTTTATTCACTAAGACGAGCGTCCATAAGATTTGGACGCCCGTTCAGGTATTCTGCCTCTCAGACGAGCGTTTGAACCACTAAACGCCCGTCCAGTCCAAATTCCACCCGGACGCCCGTCCATAACCTTGGACGTCCGTCTGGCCCCTTTTTCTTCAAACAAATTTTGTTTCCCTTTTTCTTTCCCTCTCTTTTCTTTAGGTTTTTATTTTCTTAGTTTTGTTTTATAGGCTTCGTTTCACTTCGTTTCCTAAAATAAAATCTGATCCTATCTTTCTCTCCTTAGTTTGACTTCGTTATATGCAAACACGAAGTAAACAAGGACAGTTAATTTTTGAGTCTGAGCTTGAACGAGACGTAGTTCGAGTAAACCGTAAACGAAAAGTTCCCGAGCCCATTCCGATTCCCGAAGAGGAAGTCGAAGAGAGTTCGAGTGAAAACTCTTCTGAAGATAATTTCTTCTCCAACCTCTTCTTTGAGGAGGAAATTACTGTCTCAATGGCTCAAGCCAACCGTGCCTCTCGCACTATGCCACTCCCGGTGATGTGAACATTCGCCTCGGCGGTGGTTATCCCTACCGATACAGCCCCGTTTGAGATAAGACCACCTCTCATCCGGATGGTGCAACATGCATCAACTTTCTATGGGTATCAACTGAGAACCCCTACACGCATCTTTATGTATTTCGGTATATGCGATACTACTCGCATTAAGGATGTCGATCCAAGACATCATTAAGTTTAAACTATTTCCATTTTCACTCTGTGGAGAAGCAATGGAATGGTTTAAATCTCTCCTTCGAATCTATCCAAACTTGGGCCCACTCGAAAGTCAATTTTTGGCCCAATATTTTCCTCCGTCTAAGACAACTCAATGTCTTAACGAGATCTCAAACTTTCATCAACTGAGTGATGAATCTTTCTTTGAAGCATGGAAGCGCTTTCAAAATTTTGTTGAACAAGTGCCCCATCATGGAATGGATTTGCAGAGAAAGGTCCATACTTTCTTCAGTGGTCTGAATGAGTCCACTAAAGGGATGGTCAACTCCTCATCTGGAGGAGTCTTCTTGAAGAAAACCCCACAGCAAGGGTGAGAGTTATTTGAAGATATAGCTAGGTACAACTATGCACCTACGTATCAATCACCAACGGTCCCTCGCTTTGCACCTAAAATCGAAGAAGTCAACAACCGAAATCATGGTCAAATGATTGCGACCTGCAGCTCAACTTTCTGCTTTGACCATGACTAAAAATCAAAATCAGCCCTCTCTCCAATGAATGCACAAGTATTCTCTTGTGATAATCATTATCGACCGTCACATCGGTGACCACCGCCGATACACTCCTACTTCCACCTTTCAAGTCAATTCTGCCCAACAAACAAGGCAGTATGATTCTATGAACTGCTATACCTGTGGACTTAGGGGTCACATTTCTGCAACATGCCCCTTGAATGGTGGAAATGAGAGATACAATTCTTCCGCCCCCAGAACTGAGAGATTTTCAAACCAGAATAACTCTCAAGGTCAGAACTACAACCAGAATAGAAATTATGTTCAGAATCAGGGTTATGACCAAAACCGCACTCAGAATTCGGGCTACAATCAAAATTCGGGACAGAATACCACTCGCAATGCCTACTACCAGCACCCCAACTCGAGTCAAAGTTCAAATTCTCAACCAAGAACAAATCCAACCTGGCCCGCTAATCAAAACTCACAGCAAAACCGCCCCAATCAGGACTCCTCGGGTTCTCAGAACCCTCAAGGGTCTTCAACTTATGGTACCACCCCTACAAGGGCAGAGTATGAAGAGCAACAAAGGATGATGAAGAACTTAGAAAGACAGTTAGGACAGATAGCTGAACAATTAGCTGCCAGACCTCAAGGTCAGCTACCCAGTTTTACAGAGAAGAATCCTAAAAGTGGGCATGTAGCCCAAGCTGAAGCAAGAACAAACCACTGTTCCGAGCTCGCACCCATTACTCCCTATGGACAAGAGGAGTCCAATGCTATGAATCTGAGATCCGGTACACAATTGCAACAACACCCTGGTTACAGACAGAACCAGGGAAACGAGTAAACCCTCCTACCCCTGATTCGGTAGGAGGGGAAGAATCGCAGTCCCCTGACCTGGATGAAGAGAAAGATGAAAATGAGATTGAAGTTGGAGAAAGATTTCGGGTGATTGAAAACCAAATTGATGAACCTGAGAAAGTCACTCAGGCGGATGATCCCCTGACGAGTAAAAAGACTGAAAAAGTGGTGAGGTGGAAAGATCTGGAGGACAAAGCTATAAGAGATTCCTCCCCCAGGAAAGTCTTCTCCGAAGAAGAACTGAATAAGCTCCCATTTCCACCAAGGAAGCAAAACATTTCTTTATCTGAAGACAAGAAGTATGATAAAGTACTCAACCTACTAAGAAACACCCAAGTAAATTTGCCTTTATCTGAAGTGTTGGTTGAGATGCCTAAGTACGCCAAGTTTGTGAAGGATGTTGTTTCTTCAAAGAAGAAGTTGGGCGAAATGGAGAAAAGATTGGGAGAAGAATGCTCCGCTATCGTTGACGGAGAAATTCCTAAAAAGCGCAGCGATCCCGGAAAATTTGTCTTAACTCTGAAGATCAAGGATTTAAGCTTCCCAAATTCTCTGTGTGATTTAGGAGCATCCATTAGTTTGATGTCTCTATCTCATGCGCAAAGAGATCGCACCTTGACCATCTATTGGAGCCTACCCCCATAAGTATCCAGCTTGCAGATAGATCTTTCAAGAGAGCCGACGGAGTGCTTAGAGACCTTCTGGTCCAAGTAGACAGATTTACATTTCCTGTGGATTGGTACGTCTTGGACACTAAAGAAGAAGATACCCCCTCCTCATGGGACGACCTTTCCTATCCACTGCTAGAGCTTCTATAGATTGCGACGCAGGATTTGTCACCTTACGTGTTGGGGATGAGGAAGTACGCTACAGTGTAGTTAAAGCTCTCAGAGCACCTTCTGAAAACCCCTCTGGTTTTGTGATTGAGACGTCGACGATTTCACACTACACTGGGACGAGCTAGAGGTCGCCTATGGAGAAGAGCTTGTTGAAGAGGACACAAGGCTCTCTCGAAAGAACTCTTTCCCCTCGGAAGAAGTCGATTTGCTTGAGGCAAGAGTTTTTGACCCTATCACTAAGGAAGATCTAAAACAAGGAGAAGCCAAGACCAGCTTAGAGGAACCCCCTGAGGACCTTGTTCTAAAACCTCTACCTCAGCATTTGAAGTATATCTTCTTGAGAGAAGGTGAACGCTTACCTCTGATTATCTCCTCTAAACTGTCAGCAGAAGAAGAAGCTGAGTTAATTGACGTTCTAAAGAAAAATGAGAGAGCTTTCGGTTGGCAGATAGGTGATATAAGAGGAATATCTCCTGACATCTGTATGCATAAGATTAGAACTGAAGAAGGTGCAAAGCGTATAAGACAACCACAGAGACGTTTAAACCCACACATGCAGGAAGTGGTGAGGAAAGAGATCATTAAGCTGTTGGATATGGGGATTATTTATGCGATAGCTGATAGCGATTGGGTGTCCCCCACTCAGGTAGTACCTAAAAAGGGAGGTATTACCATTGAAAAGAATGGCAAAGGTGAAGAGGTAGCTGTTAGATTAGTCACTGGGTACAGAGTCTGTATAGACTATAGGAAGCTAAACGAGGTGACCTTAAAGGACCATTTCCCTCTCCCCTTCATAGACCAAATGTTGGAACGTTTGGTGGGGCATGCTTTCTACTATTTTCTGGACGGTTATTCAGGTTATTTCCAAATCCCTATTGACCCAGAAGATCAAGAGAAAACAACCTTCACCTGCCCCTATGGTACTTTTTCTTATAGGCGAATGCCCTTTGGACTATGTAATGCACCAGCTACATTTCAAAGATGTATGTTGGCTATCTTTGATGGACTTGTGGAGAAATGCATGGAGGTGTTCATGGACGACTTCTCGGTGTTTGGCACATCATTTACGGACTGTCTTGAAAATCTAGATGAAGTACTGCAGAGGTGTGTGGAGAAGAACTTGATTCTCAACTGGGAGAAGTGCCATCTTATGGTGACCGAAGGGATTGTTTTAGGTCACAAGATTTCCGCTAAAGGCATAGAGGTTGATAAAGCTAAGGTAGAAGCTATTGAAAAGATGAATTACCCCAGAAACACGAAGGAAGTAAGAAGTTTCCTTGGTCATGTGGGGTTCTATAGGAGATTTATAAAGGATTTTTCAAAAATATCTAAACCTTTATCAACTTTACTGAAAGATGACGTCACTTTCAATTTCAATAATGACTGTCAAAGTGCCTTCAAAGAGCTAAAACAGCGTTTGACCTCTGCTCCTATCCTGATCTCGCCGGATTGGAACATACCATTCGAACTAATGTGTGATGCCTCCAATTACGCTGTTGGTACTGTATTAGGGCAGAGGATTAATGGTAAATTCCAACCTATTTCTTACGCGAGTCATACCTTGAATCCATCCCAAGCAAACTATACCACTACGGAAAAAGAACTGTTAGCGGTTGTGTTTTCCATGGATAAGTTCCGCAGCTATTTGCTTGGCGCCAAGGTGATTGTATGGACTGATCATGCGGCTTTGCGTTACTTGATGAACAAGAAGGATGCTAAACCGAGACTGCTGCGGTGGATTCTTACACTACAAGAATTCGATGTTCACATCAAGGATATAAGGGGTAGTGAGAACACCGTAGCGGACCATATTTCGAGAGTATTACCAGTAGCTGAGGAAGATCCCCTGGACATTGATCTTTATTATCCCTTCGAGAGCGTTATGAATATGGATGTCCACACTCCCGACCCCCCTTGGTATGCTTCGATTGTCAATTACCTTCATTCTAGCTATCTGAATCCCGAATTCTCTTACCAGGAGAAGAAGAAGTTCTTCTCTGATCTAAAGTATTATGTCTGGGAAGAACCATTTCTGTTCAAGATCTGCAAGGATGGGTTGCTTCGCCGGTGTGTCCCTGAATGCGAGCAACGGGATATTATTGAGCAATGTCATAGTGGTCCCACTGGTGGCCATTTCAATCCATGGAAAACCGTTGCCAAAATCTTTCAATGTGGTTTTTACTGGCCCAAAATTTTTAAAGATACTGAAGCTTTCTGCAAAGGCTGTGATAGGTGCCAGAGAACCGGTACTTTGACCAGGCGGTATGATATGCCGCTTAAACCCATTTTAGAGTGTGAAGTGTTTGACGTATGGGGCATTGACTTTATGGGACCATTTCCATCTTCATGCGGAAATAAATACATTCTGGTCTGTGTAGACTATGTATCTAAATGGGTAGTAGCTGTCGCAACTCCACTGAATGATCATAAAACGGTCATGAAATTTCTGAAGAGAAACATTTTCACGAGGTTTGGCTGCCCTAGAGCTCTGATCAGCGATGAAGGGTCACACTTCATTAATAAACCCCTGGATAGCCTGTTAGCTAAGTATGGTGTTAAGCATAAGATTGGCACACCATATCACCCTATGACCAGTGGGCAAGTTGAGCGTAGTAATCATAGTATAAAGAAAATCCTCGAGAAAACGGTCAACTCCCATCGGAAGGATTGGAGTCTGAAGCTGGATGATGTACTGTGGGCTTACAGGACCGCATACAAAACCCCTATGGGTACATCACCATACCAAATGGTTTATGGAAAGCCATGTCATTTGCCAGTAGAATTAGAGCATAGAGCTTATTGGGCAACTAAGTTCCTAAACTTCGACTCCCAAGCTTGTGGAGAACGTAGGCTCCAGCAGATACATGAATTAGACGAGTTCAGGCTCCAAGCTTATGAGAGTTCACGGATAAGCAAGGAAAGGATGAAATTCATTCATGATAAAAAGATCAAGAAAAGGGAGTTTCATGCGGTGGTAGCCGGTATCATATACAATTCCAGGCTGCATCTTTTCCCTGGAAAGCTAAGGACGCGTTGGTCCGGTCCATTTGAGGTAATGTCTGTCTTTCCTAGCGGCGTTTTGGAACTGAGGGGGATTGGTGATCAGCCTTTCAAGGTCAATGGTCAACGATGCAAACACTACATTGGCCAACCGAAGGAATCACCCGAGATTGTTAAATTCCTTGATTTGCTTGGTTGTATCACTTCAGGAGTCGATGATTGCGATGAGTTCTCCCCAAACCTATTTTCTGATGATAGTGCTGACCCACCAGCTGAAGTTTTTGCCGGAAGCTGGGACATGGAACAATATTGGAAGGAAGTGGATTTGAAGAGAAATAAAGCACGGAAAAGAGCCCCAGTCAGAAAGAAGATAAAATAGGCCTGGGAAAAATGGGTGGGTCGGATCCCGAGTTTGCACTGCTGTTTCTGTAGTCATAATTTTGTTAAGAATTCTGTTGATAAGATAACCGGCAAAAAGCCAAAGTGGCCCGACCCGGGTTACACCTGAATTGAATGTCAAGCTAATGACTATAACTATAGCGAAACTAGGAGGCAACCTATATTTCTTTTGTTTCATTTAGTTTTTTTTTAATTTAGTTTAGCCGTTGATTTGCGTTTTTACGTAATTATGTTGAGTTCCCCACGCTGATAAGTGTTCACGGGCAGCGAAACTGCTGCTGCTGCTCACTTCATCCGGGCGGATGAACCCTCATCCGGCCGGCTGACATGACTTTTGGCCGTATTTTCGCATGGAGCATCCCCATTTCCCCTAGCATATTTTTGTATTGTCTCTCGAGTGTTGCAGGTACACCTCCTACAGGTTGGTTGCTTTGGAGCTACTTTTTGGGTTCGTTGTCCTTTCATGCTACGGCCTGCCAACGAACCGCCTTACAAAATCAGCTAAGTTCTTTTATCTTTTCTTTAAATTCTGCACAACTTGAAGACAAGTTGCAATCTAAGTGTGGGGGAGTGGATGGTTTATATGTATCTATGAGTCGTTTGCTCAATTTCTATTATATTTTTATGAAAAGTGCTTAATTTTAAAATTTTTGTTTTGTCCCGAGTGAGCATTGCATGTCTTTGTTCGATGTTTATAATCATTGATGTTGTATTCTGCATATTTAGTAAATTTAGTTGTTTCACCCGACACTATTTTTCACGTGCCATAGTAGATGACGAGCTATGTTTTTAAGCCATACCCATTTGATTAGAGATTTTTGATGATTATCGCATGATTCTTTGCTTCCATACGAATTTTGAAAATTTTAATAGTTTGTGTTTAGGATTAAAGTATGACATACTGTGAATATCTGAAGGTTTGAATGTGATAGAAGGGATATAATTTAAGGTTTGTATACCAATCTAAGATGAATAATATGAATAAGATATATATATATATATATATATATATATATGTCGGAAGTAGCTACCGATGATTTGAGTGCGGTAGGGCATTATCACGAAATGTCCTATACCACTATTGATATACCCGGATTGGAATGGGGCCCTGTTCATCTATATTGGGCCTACAATCTTGGCCCGTCAACACAGATAATGGGCTTTTACCTCCGCTGGCCGCTGCCACCAAGCATCTTCTGGCCGCTAGCTACAAGTCGAGGCCTATCCGCCAACAGTAAGCCGGATCATGTCCGCTAACGGTAAGCCGGACTCATTCTCTCCACGTGATTCCACCCTATACATAAAGGCACAAACGAGTCCGCTACTCAACCATACTTCCCCGGACTCGCTGTTCGCCATGCTTACCCAGCTGGCCAATCCAGCTGGTAACACTTTACAGCTAGATAGGACACTTGTATTGCATGCATGCTTAACTTAGCTATGTATTCTAAGTTGTCTTATCAATGAACAGTGAACCGACTTACTTTTTTAGCCTATATATATGGGATCACATTGTAATAGAAAAGGTGGACTCTCTCTCAAGCTTTAACTGTAAATCTAATACAAGCAGAAACTCTGCCAATTTGTCGACTGATTAACTTGTTTATCTTATAAACTGATCCGGCAGCCTTGTTCTTACTCACCACCCTAACCACACCGGAGAAATCATTCGTATCAGCCTTATATCCTCAAGATAAACACTGTTACCACAAATCTGGTGTTCCACGCTACATCAGTTGGCTCCGTTACCGGGAAAATCATTATCATTCAGCATTCGAGGGCTACTTACTCCACCACAAAGACGATTTCACGGTGTCTCAGGCGAAGTCATCATCATTTACAGCCTGTCGGTCATCAAAGCTTTGAAATTTTTGGGATAATACAACCCAGAATCCGCTGCTCTCTTCCTCTCAGCAACTTGCACAGAGGAGATCATCAACTTCATTGCAAACTCACATTTGAGTCCATCTAAAATACCAGGTTGGTTTACGCATCTTTTCGCCGGTTTCAGATCTTCGAAGTAAGGAAAATTCGGTCATCTTTTAGTTGTAAATAGCCTGGGAGATACAAACAGTTGTTACCTTATATTCCTGAGTCAGAAAAATACCCGCCCAAAAATCATAAGTCATGGTGGCGGGAAAAACATGAACCACGCAACACCGCTAAGCTAAAGCGACCAATCGGGGGCGCCACGTGGAGCGAGCACGCCCGTGGAAAGGCTAGCCGAAGGGGTTATGTCGATGGGGCGAGATGTCAACCACCGCCCTCACAACCGACATGCGAGCATACATACGGGAAAGACTAAAGCCCGTGAAATACACGAGGAAGCGGTTAGGAAAAGCAAGGAAAAAGGAATCGCGGGGACATCCAACCCAACTAACGAACAAGAAGCTATTTCACCGGGAGCTCCCCACAACAAGATACATATAAAATAGCTTTGCAAGCGCATATGGAATATGTTGAAGAAATGCGGGAAGGAAATGCACTACTCATTGCGTAAGGATTACCTCCTCGGTCAATCCGTAAATTCAACCTCCTCAACCCGCACAAACCGAGATTCAGCCCACATTCATTCCTCCAAAAGCGGTTCGACCACGATCGAAATAGAGGAGAGTAGTCATGCAACCTCACATCCTATAGAGGGTAGGAAATCAAGATGGTAGGCGGGGGCCCGCGATCGGCGATCGCGGTGCAGCCCCAAGATCTGACCAAAGAACACTCGGCGAGTTCGCACCCGCTTGGAAGGACAGGGGGACTCGGAAATTGAAGAAAGTTATGTTGCGCCCCCCACCTCAACCCCAAATCAGGAAGAAATAGGCATCATGAAAAAACAGATAGAGGAATTACGAAAGGAACAAAGGGTGTTAAAACGGTTCCGACATGGGGAACAAGTGTGCTTCATCCCAGCATACTGAAAGCGGCTCCAAGGGGAGGAACTCACTATCCCAATTTCATAAACTACCACGGAGCAACAGATCCTTTGGATTGGCTATCCGCTTTTCAAAGAAGAATCAGTTTGTGTACCTCTAGCGATGAGGCTTGGTGTATAGCATTTGTGGGATCAATGCAAGATCGGGCGCGCATCATGGATCCGCAGATCTTCCCTCCGGATCGATTTTATCATGGGATGACCTGATCAACAAGTTTATAGCGAAATTCAAGTCGGTGGGAGGACCTAAAAGACGCGAATATCGACCTCATGAGAGGTCCGACAAAGCGACAGTGAGAATACTCGCAGATTATTATGAGCGGTTTTACAAAGTGTATGAGCTAACCAGGGTATAGCGGATAACGTTGTCATGAGTAGTTTTGAAACAGGGGTTGAAGCCGGGTACTTGAAGTCTTATTTCGCTTTGTCACCACCAAATGAACCTACAAGAGATGTTGAGCTCGACTAGGAAGTACATTGCAAGCTGCGGGAAACGAAGGAGCGTCTTCGTCCAACAAAGGCAAGCAGAGGGTGAGCGTAGCCATGCCAAGAGACACCAGCAGAGGGCGGATAGGAAATCAAGAAACCTGAAAGATTTAAGGAAGAGCATTTCACGCCGCTCGAATTTCCTATTCCCAAGTGTTGAATGAAATCGAGATTTAAATACGAACCATACCCAATGGTTCTCGACACGCGCCGTGATGCATCCAAATTTTGTGGCTATCACAGGATAAGGGTCACACTACCGATGAATGTATCCAATTCAAGCGAGCAATAGAAAAGTTGCTCGCTCATGGACACCATGATCACCTCAAACTTGATACCGGTGGTCCAGATAGGAGGAATCGACAAGCTCGTCGATTCGATAGGAACATTAGAATGATAACCGAGCCTCCTCCCACTAACAATCGATTAAGAATCGCATCGGCTCCATCAACAAACATGTGGAGAAGCTCAGTAGTTTTGCGAGGGAGTGAACAGCCCTGGCCTTTACTCGAAGTGAGCTAGTGACTTCAACCAATCTGAGGATATGTGCCTTTGCATCTCGGTGGTCGTCAATCGGGCTGTGTCAATAGAGTGATGGTTGATACAGAGCTTGCCGCGATATCCTATATTACAACCGCTTCAAAGAGTTGGGTTTCAAATGACTCTAATTTGAGACCGCATAATGGCACCCTTGAGGGCTTCACCAATCATAAGATACAAAGTCAAGGGGCCATCGACCTCGATGTCTGAGATGGGAGATTATGCACCTTTTCGCACGGAAAAGGTGATGTTTTTAGTTGTCGATCTTCATCCAATTATAACATGATAATTGGGACACCCGCTTTAAAATGGATTTGGATGGTAGCTTCCATTCCACATCGGCGGCAAAGTTTTATGTTGGGGACGGATCGAACGTCGATCAATGAACTCGCCATTGTCACGACATACATACGAGATGAGAACAGGGAATAAGAGGATTCGAATCGAACAGCCATATAACATGGAGAACATCGACATGATCAGGGCCGCTGTTGATCCTGAACCAGTCAAAATAGAGTGTGAAACATTGCAAGTCAGAGATGAGCCAGATTTTATGGCAGAAGATGAGTTGGTCGAGGTGGTCATTAATGATGAATATCCCGAGCAAAAGATAAAGATAGGGGCTCGACTGAGTCCTATTGAAAGGGAAAAATTGATACAATTACTCAAAGAAAATTTGAGTGCCTTTGCTTGGGTGGTTACCGACATGCGAGGAGTCGAACCAGACGTCGCCCTGCACCATCTTAACGTCGACCCTACTTTCAAGCCGATACAACAGCGAGCGCGTCAGTTCTCAACAGAAAAGGAGGCGGCGGTGAAAGTAGAGGTCGGAAAGCTTCTACAAGCGGGAATCATAAAAGAGCTTGCCTACCCTACTTGGTTGGCAAACGTGGTTATGGTAAAGAAGCACAACGGCAAATGGAGAATGTGCGTCGACTTCACGGACGTCAACAAAGCATGTCCGAAGGATCCTTATCAGCTGCCACGAATTGACCGGTTAGTT